>JAFLJL010004643.1:0-16166 GCA_018398815.1 Conus ventricosus
TTGAGCATCCCCGGAAAATTTTTCTGTAGAAAGCAGGTCATTATCAATGGTCCCAGTTTGGGACAGACCATCTTGTCAGCAGCGCTTCATCACATCACAATCAACAACCTTCATATGATGCCAAAGGTCAACCTGATTGCAGGAAACAAGACTCAGGAATGTAAAAAAAGGCTTTGCCTCGTAACACACAAACATACACCATGCACGCACGCACGCACGCACGCATGCGCGCGCGCAAAACACACACACACACACACACACACAAAACCATCCCTTAAATAAAATCTGGAGACCCTGACCATGATTTCCTCCACAGTATCATGCATAGCTACAAACACTCCTTAATCTTCAGAGTGCTTCCTGGGTACAACGACAGTACCCAGACACAAACAAACAAGTCTTAATACCTCTGAAACCATTAGATGTAAGCTACTTAAATCTTGCCTATTTTGCAAATGCATGATTTACTCTATGCCAGCAAATTTTGCTGTCTGTGCATCACACAGGAAAGAAGCAAATCGGTTGCATCATTTGAACAAACACCTCCGATGAATGGGTCCTGGTGGACCCATACCTTAAAAAGCAGTAATCGGACACTGCAGTGCACTGAATATGGGTTTTTCAGTAAAAGTATAAACTCTTAAGGACCCTTTTAGAAGAATGGGTTCTGTACAACCTGCAACAGCTGCGTCTGGATAAGCACAGTAAAACACACAGTTACGCCTATGTAAAATGTATGGGCACTGGGGGACCCGCAATTTCGCAAGTGTATAGTCAAGAGCGACATCTGTGAATTTTACATAACACAGTCCAAAACATGTACCTGGGCACATGTTTGACATCATCATGCTTAAGGCAAAAAAGACCCCACCCCCCTAAAAGCTTTCAACACTGACGAAATATGAAGGACATACATATACATATACAGAAATGACTTTGAGAGCGCTCAAAATAGCTGGGAGACATTATCCTTTTAAGTACCAAGAGAAGCAGGCAACACTTTCTGTCACATGTTTACCACCACCTCCAACCATCCATACAGCGCAGCACATACATGTATACACACAGAGACACACTAGCAGCAAGCGAATTTAAATCGAACACGTTCCCTATCCGTAAACTTAATGGGACTGAACCAATGAAAGAAGCAATACTGTACACAAAGAAAGCACCCCACCCTTCCCTCACCTGGCCTCCTCTCCCTCTTCCTCCACACACACACACATCGGTGATGAACACAACCAGGAGTAAACAAAAACCAAGATGACCCATTTTGTGCTACCTTTTATCTCCAACGCCTTTTCACTGTCCCCCTTCATTATTTTGCCTTCATAGTTATAAATCAGTCCCAGCCCAGCAGATCAAAAAATAAAAAGCAACAAAATGCATGAATGACAAATGACAAATCCAAAGCATCAGGGGGGGAAAAAGTTTTAAGAAAACAGTTGGAGCATGTGTGTGTGCACTCGTGCATGCGTATGTGTGTGTGTATATGTATATATATATGCACTTGTGTGTGCGAGCGTGCATTTATATATCAGTGATGTAGATTTCCATCGTCTCCGGTCATTGACCGATAAAAATGTAAAATGACCGATCGGCTCGACCTCCATCCGGTCAAATGTCCGATCCTAATACAAGCAAGCGGTCGCATGTCCTATCGTTTTCGCGAGGTTGCGGACAAGTCTACAGCCGTTTTATTGTGCGGAGGCGTGCGAGACTGAGTAGCGTTGAAAGGCAGAGCCAAGCGCATCGTGTGTTCGGGAAAATTTGCACAGCTCTGAGGCTGACGCACCGACTGAAGCGCGATGTGATAGGCGAGAGGAGCACAGACTTAGAATTCAGCAGAATTTCCGGCCTGCGCGCGGTTTTGTTTTCCTTCACATCCGACAGTGGTAAAAACGTGTGCATCACGCCATCAGTCTTCATCATGCCACCAAAGAAGAGACTCAAATGTGAAAAAGATCAGCGATCTTTGAAATCTATGTTTGCACCATCGGCGAGTGTGCCAGAGGTGAGTGGCAGTGCGTCTACCAGTTCCGAATCGACGACTGATGCGTCAAGTGCCTCTTCCAGTTCCGTATCGACGACTGATGCGTCGAAGACTACAGGCAGAATTTGGTGTGCACTGCAAGGCGGAACAGGCTGTCATGAAGATGCAAGACATGATCCTGAAGACAAAGCTCGAAGGCCAGAAGGAAAGGAAGAGTCCTGCACACCATTGTCAACAAGTGGGCAAGCAGGAAAAAGAGACAGTTGTTTCGCAACATGATGCTGAATGAGTAATTTTCTGTTGTCGTTTGCAGCTCGCAACAATGAACATTAACATTTAGTCATGAACATTTCCATTTATTTTACAACTTTCACTAAGCTTTGCCCTGATTCTAGTCATCAACATAATTGTGTTGATTTTATTTGTTTTTGTATTTTTTATACTTTTCCCAGTTCTAGTCGGCGGACCTTGAGTTAATAAAATACATTTATCACAATGAATCCTGTTCCGAGTCTGGTGTCCTATTATTTTGGTTACTCCAGGACAGTGTGTCCTATTGACATTTAATCACTAGGACACAGTGTCCTATAGGGTGATTAAAAAATCTACATCACTGTATATATCAGTGTTTGTGTGATTGTGTGTTGCTGTGTATCAATTGTGTTCCTTTGTGTGTGTGCGGGTGCGTGCATGCATGTGCATGCGTACGTGCATGAGTGTGTGCGTGCATGCATGTATGTATATGAGTGAGTGTCTGCTTGTGCGTAAGTGTGTGTATGCATGTGCATACAAGTGTGCAGTTATGTGTGTGCATGGTGTCTGGGAGAAATGTACACGGTACTAAACAAGCAAGAAGATTCTGTTTCAAAATTTTGAACTGAAAGACGTCAACAAGAAAAAAATCACATGCATTATTACCCAACTTTAAGCTTCATATTACAACATAATGGCATGAATTTCCCCTCAATACACAGAGAGAAAAAAAACAAAGGACTGGCATCTGCTGGTCTCCTGAATAAGAAAAAAAAAAAAATCGCTGGACCACATGTGAGAGATTCACAAAAATACATACATATCTACCAAACCAATCATTCTGGGAATGTTTTTTTACACAACCACCCCACGACCATGCACATGCATACACACACGAACCACACATGCACACTACATACTGCCCAATTCCCAAAGCACCCCACCCACCACGATCATTCTTCATCTGATTTCTCCAGTTTTTCTTTTTCTTTTTTTTTTTTTTCTTTTTTTTTCTTGATTAAACAAAAATCTATTATAAACACTAAACACAAGAAGACACCTCTACCACAGACAAACACAACCAGTACACCCTCCCCTCCCCTCCCACCCCCCCCCCACCACCCAGTACCCACCATGGCATTTACTACCATGACTGTTGGGGTTTCCCATACTGGGTGACCCCCTTCCTTTCTGGAAGTCCACCCCCATCACCGGGTTTGTCCCCGGGAGCCGCGGTAGTAGGCCTCAGCACCAAAAACCCTTGGCGCCAAAAATAGGGTCCCCACAAACTCCAGATGAACTCCGCCCCCTCCTCATTGCGAATTCCCACACCCCTCTGTGGCCAGGTCATGAACGGGCTCCAGCTCGGGGGTTTAAAGTCAAAAAGTCGGGGCGGCGATGATGAATGTTTGTCCTTGAGGGGGAAGGTCCCCGAGGGGGTCAGAGGTGGCCCGCACCCCCCACACGCCCCACTCCGTTTAGTGATGAACCCCCGCCGCTAAACCCCATCCTTTTTTTTCACCTGGGGAGGGGGGAACCCCAATGAAAGAGAGAGAGAGAGAGAAGAGAGAAGAGAGAGAGAGAGAGGAAAAGAGAAGGAGGGAGACAAAAAAGAAGTCAATGGGATAAATTTGAGGCAAACAAAACAAAACTTCAGTCAAAGTGTGACATCAACCCGGTATAATCGAGGTACTTTCCATCGCAAAAAAAACAACAACAACGAAAAAGAAAAAAAAGAAAATCAAGTCGGAGGATGTCAATGACGCAGTTTCAGATCAACGCCCAAAGTGGACTATCGTCAATCTTGTCTGGAACACTGACTAATATAGATGAAGAGCATTCTTAGTATACTACATTGTTAACTTTAATGTGTCCATATGGGTACAATTTGTGTGCGACTTGGCTGTAAAACACCCCTCCTCTCTGTGTCTCCCCCCCCCCCCCCCTCCCCAAACCCTCCCTGTCAACTCACTGGATGGTGGGAATGATTTTTTCAGCCCCAGCGCAGTGAGAACTGACAGACAGCATGGTCGGTCTGTCTGTCTGTCTGTTAAAGCTGTCATTGATGTTATGATGTACACAAGCCATGGGAAAGCAGGGAGGGGCAGGTGACACTGGCCATGGCAACCTATGACTTTTTCCACCCAATCAACTGACAAATGCTTCTCTGCATGACACTGTCAGTGTTTTTCGTGTGTGTGTGTGTGTGTGTGTGTGTGTGTTGTGTGTGTGTGTGTGTGTGTGTGTGTGTGGTGGGGTGTGTGTGTTTTTCGTTTTGGGTTTGTGTGGTGTGTTGTGTGTGTGTTGTGTGTGTGTGGTGTGTGTGTGTGTGGTGAGTGTGAGTGTGTGTGTGCATGCGTGTGTGCGTGCGTGTGTGTGTGTGTGTGTTTTATGTATGGGTGTGAGTGTGAGCGTGTGCGCGCGTGTGTGTGTGTGTGTGTTTTTATGTATGTGTGTGTGGTGTTTATGTATGTGTGTGTGTGTATATGAGTGTGTATGTGGGGTGTGTTGGTGTTTTGTGTGTGTTGTGTGTGTGTGTGTGTGTGTGTATGCCAACCTGTCTGTGTGTATGTTCTTTATCTGTCTGTCTAACACACCATGGATGATCAATATAACCGCACAAAAATCCCCAAAAATCACACAAAATTTGAAATTATTTTAAAAATTTACGTACAATCCAAATGTAGACTGTAAGTGCAGTACACACCACTGTACATACATATAGCAAAAAACCCCATACTCAAAAAATTTACGACTGCATTTTTAACTTTATAAGTCACCAAAACAGTGCCCCAACATTTATCATCGGGCACATGAAAAAAAAAACCGAAAGGTTTTGGGGAATTTTACAGAGAAAAAAAAATCAAGGGATGTGAAAAAAAAGCTGAATAAACAGAAAAGGGGTCGGGGTTTCGAGACCCAACTCCCACCAACTTAAAACTCCCACTAAAACCCCAAAGTAGATTCTTTCCCAGTTTGGCACTTTCTCTAAAAAACCATTTTTCTAAGACTAACTTGCTAAGATAATTTCATTTTCACCCCCACTCAAAAAAGGGTTTAACATCCCAGCTTTCCCCCCGGGAACAATAAAGGTCTAACACCCCACTTTCCGGGATCAAAAAAGGGCTGACACCCCCCATTTTCCTGGATCAATAAAGGTCTAAAAAAGGGCAAAAACACATAGCTTTCCGGGATCAATAAAGGTCTAACATCCCAGTTTTTTCCTGGATAAAATTAGGTCTAAAAAAAGGGCCCAAACATCCCACTTTCCGGGACCAAAAAAGGGTCTAAAAACCCAGTTTTTTCCCCTATAAATAAAGGTCTAACACCCAGCTTTCCTTTTAATAAAGGTCAAAACACCCCAGTTTTCCCTAAATCAAAAAAGGGCCCAAACCCATCCCAGCTTTCCGGAAAAAAAAAAGGTCTAAATCCCAGCTTTCCTGGACAAAAAAGGGCCCTAACATCCCAGTTTTTTCCGGGGGATAAAAAAAAGGGGCTTAACATCCCAGTTTTCCCCGGAAAAAATTAAAGGGTCAAAAACCATCCCAGCTTTCCGGGATCAAAAAAGGGCTCCCAAAGGTCTAACATCCCCCAAGGGCTTTTCCCCTGACCCAAAAAGGGTCCCCAAAGGGTCTAAAAACCTGCTTTCCGGGATCAATAAAGGTCAAACCCAAAGGTTTTTAACACCCTAGCTTTCCGGGATCAAAAAACCAAAGGTTCCAAAAAACAACGGTTTTAAACCACCCAGTTTTCCAAAACAAAAAAGGGTCTAACTCCCAGTTTTCCCCTGACCAAAAAAGGGCTAACTAAGGTCTTTAACTCCCAGCTTTCCGGGGATCAATAAAGGTCTAAAAAACCCAAGCTTTCCCTGAACCCAAATAAAAGGTCAAACCACCCCAAGCTTTCCTGAATCAATAAATTCCCCAACACCCAGTTTTCCTGGTTTCAAAAAATTTTCCAAAAACCCCGCTTTCCGGGAACAAAAAAAAGGGTTAAACATCCCATTTTCCTGGATCAATAAATTTCTAACACCCCACCCTTTCCCCTAAATAAATAAATTCCAACTTCCCAGTTTTTTCCTGGATCAAAAAAGGGCCCAACAACCCCAAGTTTTTTTTTTTTTTAAAAATTTTTTTTTTTTCCCCCCTTTTTTCTTTTTTTTTTTTTTTTTTTTTTGTTCCCCCCCATTTTTTTTTTTTTTTTTAAATTTTTTTTTCCTAAATCAATAAAGTTCCAACATCCCATTTTCCCTTGATCAAAAAGGCTAACACCCCACTTTCCTGAATCAATAAATTCCCAAACATCCCGCTTTCCTGGATCAATAATCTAACATCCCAGCTTTCCTGATCAAAAAAGGTCAAACAC
Source organism: Conus ventricosus (assembly GCA_018398815.1). NCBI lineage: Eukaryota > Metazoa > Mollusca > Gastropoda > Neogastropoda > Conidae > Conus > Conus ventricosus. Next base: position 6,611 of record JAFLJL010004643.1, read on the forward strand.
CCCCCAGCTTTTCTGGATCAAAAAATTTCCAACATCCAGTTTTCCCTGGATAACTCACTTTGTACGACATAGCTCCCCGGGACTGACCGGGAAACTGTTGGGTCCATGTTTTTCCCCCAAGGTTGGAAATCCACCAGAAACCCCATTCAGAGTGCCCACCCCCCCATTCCCAGCATGAAGTCAGTGGGGGACCTCCAGAGTCCCCCCCCCTTTCCCCCTTACCCCCCCCCCCCCCCCCCCCCAATTCCCCACCTTTTTCCCGCCCTACCCTTTCCACCCACTCACATTACAATTAAAGGAAAATCCAAAAGCACCTACTGAAAACAGCTGAATACCCTTGTTTTTTTGAGGGGTAATACAACTGAAGCCTTGGGCGATTGAAACAGGACTGCGTCCCCACACCCAAAACCCCCAAACCCCAGTCCCCAAAAGGGAAATGATTCACCTCTGCAAACATCAATACACTTTCCCTGCATCAAAATTTCTCGCAAACACACTGGTTTTAGGGGCCGGGTTTCAAATTGTCTTGGGGGGGGGATTTTCCGCGAGGGTTTTTTAAAAGCATTGGGAGTCACTCCGAAAGGAAAGACGATATTTCCAACTGCTCAAGTGGGAAAAGATGACACTTAAGGATGTTTGCTGACCAAAACCCTTTAGATTTCAACGGGTGTGAAAGGGCCAAATTTACAAAACCCGCAAGGGGTTCCCTTTAATTTCCCCCACTTTAAACCCTTTTTTTATTTTTGGTATTTTTTTTTTCCCCTTCCTTAAACTCTCATTTCCTGCTCTCTTTAAAACCTTTTCCCCGGTTCATTCAAAGCATAGTCCCAAAGAAAATATCACCCCAAATTTTCCCCTTTGGGAAACCCATCACAGGAGAAAGTTTTGTTACCACCCGATTTTTTTTTTAAACAACAGCAATAATTGGGAAAACTTGCACAGATGTTCTGTAAAACTGTCTCCTCTATGACAGAGTTTCATCCAATGTCCCGCCCACACAGTCCCCCCCCCCCCTGCAGAGACTTTTTAAAATGATCAACTCTCAAAAGACACCATTGGGGGGGAAAACTGGGCCCCGGCTCACCCCAAAACTTACAAAGGGAAAACACAGTTTTTAAAAAATTTTTTTTTTTTGGTTTCATTTTGACAACCCGAAAATGATTTTAAAAGATGATGATGATGATGAAAGATGATAATAAAGGTGATGAGAAAGGGGAAGATGATATGATGATGAAATTTTGATGCTATGGAAATTCCATGTTGGTTTTGGGCGATTAAAAGTTTTTCTAATGACTCTCCCTTATAATTATCCCCAAAGGGCAACCAAATGCAGTACAGCAACACCTAAAATTTCCCAAAACCCGGGAATGTTAGGGAAAACCCTTTTAAAATTAAAATCTTCGAAAGTTTTAAACGGGGGAGTTTTGACTCATAGCTCCACCTACCCATTTGAAGGGTGAACACATACATCTCTGGGCAAAACAGGGGGAGAGTTAAAAAAAATCTGGCAATAGTGCCCACCCAATTTGGGGCTGAAAAAACCCCATCCTGGAAAATGTTCTGTTTTTTTGGAAAGAGGGCATCATTTTCTTCGATCATGAAAACTGTATGCTACAAAATTTAAAAGACCAAAAGATTGGGTTTTCAAAGAAAAAAAATAAAACAAACATATGACAAAGCAAAAGAAAAAGAAAAAAAAAAAGAAAACGACTAAAAAAAAACAGCTACCAAACCCCCACCACCAAAAAATTTTTTAAAAGGGGGTTTTTTTTATTTTTATTTTTTCCAAAAAACCATTTTCAAAAACCTGAAAAAACGGGGCAAAGCATTTTCCCTTTAACTAAATGAATGTCGAAAATATGGTTTTTTCCCAAAATGTGAAAGATGACCCCTTTACGAAAAGATTGCTGAAAAACTCTTTTTAAATTCCATTATAATTTAAAAAAATGATTTCCCATTTTCACAAAAAAAATTTTCTTTAAATTATCTAAATATCTCAGGGGGGGGGGGAGGGGCGGAAGGAAAAAGGGATTTAGCCCTTTTCTTAAAAAAAAAAAAAAAAAAAAAAAACGAAAAGAATAAAGGGCTTCACTATTGGGCAGACCCAAAAAAAAATTCAAACCCTTCAGGATACAAACCCAATTTTTCCCCTTTTTTCCCCCAAAAAAAAGTAAAACCAAAGGGAAAGTCAGGTAAGCAAGCCATTTCCTTTTCCCGTGGGTCCCCAAACACTAAACTTACCACTTTAACAGGACAGTCTCTAACCGCATCTATCGTGTCTTTATTGTTTTTTTTTTTTTTCTCCAACAAAAGCAAACCCATGTAACTGTCCCAAATTTTTTTTCTTTAAACCCAAATTTTGTTTGGGGAAATTGTTTTTTTTTTAAGTTTTTTCTTTTTTTTGCTTCCCCCTCTTCTGTTTCCACTTCAGGGGATTGCAAACCCCCGCTGCTCTTCCCAGCCCCCTCCACAGCCACAAACCCGGCCCACCCACTGCATTCCCAGCAAACCCGCCAAACCACAGGGGAATCAATTCAAAGGCAAACCCCCCGAGGAACACGCACTGCCGCCATGATTGTTTGCCCACTATCATTATCCTCCATAAACCCCACAACAAGGGGGGGGAGTGGAAAAACAGCTTTGTTCTTTGACTGCAAAATGGGGCTTCCTGGCTGTTTTTGGGAAAAAAGGGGAAAAGAGCACAAGGGGAACGCAACACAGAGGACCCCAAAGGGGAAACAAAATAACACACACCACACATGGGGAAAACCACACCCACACACGGGACGCAACCCCCACAACACACACACACACACACACACATAAAACATGCACACACACACACACACACACACCACACACACACACATGCACACACACACACACACACACATTGTTTGACATTCAGCTGACCTGGTGAGGTTTATGGTCAAAGGAAAGGGAATGACTTTGCCATGTCTGTCACAGATCACGCCCCGGGAGTCCCCTGTGTTGGCCACAGTCAGCGTGGGAGTTCTGCACCAAGGCCACCAGGGAGGTGGTACCTGAACACAACATGCCATTTCATTCAGTCACACTGAACATCTCATGGGGGAGTGGGGGTGGGAAGGGGGAAGAATGTGGCTACAGAGATACATCCATGTATGTACACACCCACATATAACAAGGCAAAATAAGGTGTCATCGAGTTAAGACAAAGGCACAATAATGTCAATGGGTTCAGACAGATCCGTTTAATAAAGGAATTGATTAGAAGAAAATACTGCAAAGCAATTATTGAAACATTCTGTAATGTCCTAAACACGTGCATATGTACACCCTGTCAAGAGAAACTTTAATCAAATTGTAACACGCGCGTGCACACACACACACACACACACACACACACACACACACACACACAACACTCACACACACACACACACACTCACACACACCACACAACACTCTCTCTCTTGCATGCACGTTTAACTACACACAACATAACCTTCCCACCACCTCTACACACATTCCTACACGTACTTGTCAGGACTCCTACACAAGAAAAACAAAAATCACTGAAATTCTAGGGAAACCTGGCAGGCACGCTCACCTTCCCCTAGAAAAAAAAAATTGAAACTTGCTTATAAAACAGTGTACATGGACACGAACCTGAACACTGAATGTAGGTACCGGCAGCCAAAATTAGCGTATTGTTTTTCATATTTAAAATCTATATCATTGCAAAGTAAATGGAAAAACATACAAAACACACACAAGAATGAAGTCTCTATCTTCAGTCGTTTTCGAGATATTGCAGTTTAAAGTTGCAACGTTTTTATGCACCTGACAAAATGAGAATATCTTCCAAGTTTGAAAGCCAACAGGATCATACATGATTGATATATCTGGTTATAAATTGGTGTTCTCAATCTATACAACTTACACTCTTTGAACAAGTAAGTTCCATGGTATCAGTTTACATGGCTTATGTGTGATAAAGTGTCAAACTTGTAATAAATCGCAATTCAGCGCTTTTCGAATTTGCATGATGTGGCTACTTTGAAGCACTGCAGCACAGTAAAATGGACATTTCAGAGTTTCCAGTGGTTTGGACAAACTCTCAAAGTTGTACTAAGCAAAGTCATTTTTTTCCGAGGTATCTGCTATAAAACATATATGAAAACTTTTGTGCTAAAAACTGGAAATATTGCAATTTGGACGCGGAAAAATGGGGGTAAAATCGCCCGCCACACTTAAAATTGCTATAACTTCTAAAACTACTTCATGAACTGTTTCCAAATTTTGTATACAGTTTCTGTACAGTATTTCCTGTAAATCAAAGTGTACATTTTTTTATTTTGTACCTAACATTTTATTTCCTGTACTAGAATAGTGGCCAACAGGGGCGGAATGATGATGATGTCCGAATTAAAACCGACAGTTTTTGCAAAACTTATTGACAGATTTCAACAAAAATTTGGTATGATGTTGTCTGTATTGTTATTGATAAAATCATGTTATTTTTGCTGTTTCTGACAAGTGTTGGCAGCCACCAAACAAAAGGTCACTTACGATAAGGGTGGGAAGTGCACTCTTGCGACGGGCAGATTGGGTTGACTATGTAAACAGAGTTCATTGTCAGTTGGAACAGACCAGGCATGGCCAGTAGTTGTTTTGGAGACTATGTTGAAGTCACTGGCAAACACAAATGTGCTTTGCACTGAATCTGTGTCTGCCTTGGTTGGCCACACAAGCATGTTGTTTACAAGAGCAAATTTCTTTGAAAATTAATGTCTGCTTTCTCAGGAGAGTGGATCTGTGACACACTGCCAAATCATCATCATAGAAAACTACATTCTGGCCAATTTTGGTAAAGATAAGTCTTCCAGAAGGCAATCAGTGGCATGTTCACAGATTTCATCATTGATGCAACATGACTGCATCCTCAAAATGGATGATAACTTCTTATGTCTCCATCTCTTCCTCGGTCTCCATCACTTCATCAGTCCCCAAGCCCAACTGCTCTGCCTCAGGAAAAGTTGAAGTGGAGACACAGCTCACACCTCATTCACTTTATCCTGGTCTGGTGGTCCTCCAACTAACAACACAGCCAATAGTGAACACCGACATGTGTGGTAAAGAACTATGGCCTATATAAGGTTTGGGTGATCAGCCACCCATGAACCCTGGCATGTCGGGTAAAGGCTGTGGCCTATACGAAGATTATGGGTGACCAGCCACCCACAAGCTTCAGCATGTGAGAATGCTTCTTTAATTGGTATGGGTGACCTGCCACCCACAGTATCTTATGAGGATTATAAGCTTTTATTATTTTCTTCTTTATTTACCACCAAAACACCACAATATTTAATGTGGGCAAGCACAAATACACAATAAACAAAGTCATAAAACTTTAGTTACATATTATGAAAACTGAGTGAGTTATGAAGATTTAAACGACAGTCTGGGTAATTTTTCACCCACAAGCTCTGGCAAAGGTTAAACAAATACTAAAAATGTGGATGCGTTTCTCTAGTTAAAGAAAAAACAATGAAAAGAAAGAAAAAACATCAAAGCATGCCCCAGGACCACTTAATTGAACTATGAGTGCATGATTTTATGTAAATTTCCCTGTCTGTTTCTTCATCATTGTGCGATATCATGTGGTGTGTGTGTGTGTGTGTGTGTGTGTGTGTGTGTGTGTCTGTGTGTGTGTCAAATTACTGAGAAAAAAAAAATTAAAGCATGGCATAGGACCACTTAATTGAACTATGAGTGCATGTTTTATGTAAATTTCCCAGTCTACTTTCTTCATCGTTGTGTGATATCATGTGGTGTGTGTGTGAGTGTGTGAAATTACTGAGGAAAAAAATTAAAGCATGGCATAGGACCACTTATCTTAACTATGAGTGCATGCTTTGATGTAAATTTCCCTGTCTGTTTCTTCATCGTTGTGTGATATGTGGTGTGTGTGTGTGTGTGTGTGTGTGTGTGTGTGTGTGTGTGTGTGTGTGTGTGTGTGTGTGTGTGTTGTTACTTCTCACTGTCCATTCCTTACAATTAAATTTTAGTATCGGTTGTTCTTTGTAAGCAAATATGTATTGCATGTTCTTTGTAAACAAAAGGTACATCCTCTGCAACACATTATTTTGTCAACAGGGTGTGATTTAAGCATTGCCAATAACATGTTAAGTATTTCATCATTATGATTTTGAATTAACTTGTTGATTTAATCATTGTGAATGTAAAAGAACATAAATATACATTATGCTTTTTTAAAAATAAAAGGTAAAATTAAAGAAAGATTTAACTTTATTTTGGACTCTACCTTTTTATCAACTACTCTGTTTGTTCAGTATGTTTGTGCTGTTAAGCAATATACATAACTGTGCAGCATAACATACTAGCACCATAAAATATCAATGCATAAATGTTACTGTCAGAACAATGTAATGTCTTGGCAATGCAATGCTTACTGTAGTTGTATTCTAGCAGTTTTACTTGAAAGTAATCACTAAGTGTTCAAAGCCTTGCTGTGTTTGCCAGTAAGGAGGGGGGGGGGGGGGGGGGGGGGGGGGGGGGGGGGGAGGGAGAAGCAAATCTTACAGTTAAATTACAGAAATTGAATACATAGGGGAAAGATTAGATTGCTAACAAACTTCGTAGGGTCGGATTGACGCGACAGTGACCCCCCCCCCCCCCCCCCCCCATACCCCAACCCCCACTACACCCTCCTTACTGTCCAACTTCAGACTCTACTCTCTCTCTCTCCTTTTTATCCCCAGACACGCTTTGCATATCGAGTATGACAGTAATGATCGGTGTTTCGATCGGTGGTCATTATCAGAAGGCGGTGCTTTCAATTCAAAGCTCGGACCGTCTTGTACCCGCGGTTGTGGCTTCCGGTTTGAATAGGGTCTCAAACAGCTGTTTTTTAAACTACGATTTTCTCCTTTAATCGCGGAATGGAATCAGTAACCAGTTCACTAATACATGAATCAACATCAGTTAAGCCCATTACTGATATCTATTTTCATTAATTTGTCTTGTACAAAAATACGATCGCTTCGAACGGCGCAACGCGTGGGCCATTTCAACCTGTTTAATCTCGACGAACACCAGCTGAATTGCGAACAAAATAACTAAGCATTGGCACGGTATTAAACGAAACAAAATAACAGAATCGTTTCATTAATGTTCTGGTTTGTTATTATATGTGTTATCTTACCAAGTGCATCTTGCAATTCAACAACGATAAGCGCATCGACTCGGTCATTGTCGGATCTCGGCTTCGTTCCGCCATTGTTGAAATCTTGGACAAGGAGCGAATGTTTGCATTGATACCTTCGCTTTGATTGGCTTGCGCTTTTCGAGCATTCAACCAATCGCTTAGCTTGATACACCAATGAATTCGGGAGAGAACGGCCTTTCTAGCGCATCGTTAATGTGTATGTTTTTTTCGCAAGTTTTTTAGCAACGACGTTGGAAAGACAACACTTGTAACAAGCTCATAAAAACTTCGATTCTAATTAATTAAAACACTTCGTACTAAAAAGAAAATAGACTGAAATAAAGCTTGAAACATGCTCTTTTATTCTGACCTATTTTGAACTTGAACTTGAACTTGAACTATACGATGTGTGAGGTCTTCGTTGAAGTCCTGTTCATCGATCCGTGTGGGTTATACGGCTCATATACTAATAACTTTGCATGCGTGGCTTATTGGCAAGACGGGTTGTACTGGTCTGGTTTGTTCCTCCAGCAAGCATCCAGCCTACATTTAAACGCTTCTACTGAAGGTGCTAGGACCACTTCGTCTGGGAGACTGTTCCATGTTTTGGCGACTCTTTCACTGAAGAAATGTTTCCTGGTATCGCATTGGGTATTGGTGCATGGAAAGTTTCATCACATTTCCTCTTGTACCTACGCCCTTTGGGAGTTTCCAACTTAGGTTTTATGGTCTTGTAGATTCTATGGACGTACTTAAAGGTGTCAATCATATCCCCTCTGAGACGTCGGTGCTCCAGGCTGGGCAGGCCAAGTCGCTCTAGTCTTTCTGAATATGGCAGTTCTCTGATTGAGGAGATCAACTTTGGGCTCGGCGCTGCACGTCTTCTACTTCTTTACAGAGTGTTTTGTGTCGGGGGTGCCACACAGTTTGTCCATACTCGAGGATAGGCCTTGCTAATGTCTTGTATGCTGGATGAGAGCTTGCAGTCCAAGAACTCGAAGGTTCTGCGGATGACGCCAATTACGCTGTTTGCTTTTGAAGTGACGTTGGCAACGTGTTGCTTAAATTTGGGGTCATTATCCACATGAACACCGAATCCACTTCCACCTCATTTTCTGCCGGGGGTATTTCTCTGCTGGTTCCCGGGTTTTCAGCATCTGGGGTATTTCATATGGTATGTTGCTTCTGATTTCCGTGTGCCTTTTTTTTCATCACTTTACATTTCTGTGGGTGGAATCCTCAGAAGCCAATCGTCCGACCATTTCTGAAGGCTATCTAGGTCCTGCTGAGCGATGCAATTGATTTTTGGGTGTCACGACCGACCCCTGGAGGTCTGCCCTGACAGATCGGTCTAGGTGGGAGTGAGGGAGTGACTGACCTCACACGCTCCGCAAGAGACCACACAATAAAGATTAAAGATAACAACACCCCATTTATTCACACCAGCAAAATAAACATTCCAACACACCACCAAGCACGATCACAATAAAGCACTCCAACGCACACACATGCACAATCACGATCAAGCACTCCAACGCTCACAACATGCACAATCACCAAACAAGCACTCCAAACGCACACAACATGCACCCAAAAACAATCAAGCACTTCCCCGCACCCACAACATGCACGATTAAAAAATAAGTATTTCGCCATACGACGCACATGATCACACTTACAGCATTCCAGCACATATGACAAATACACAATTATAGGAAATATTTCCAGCATCGTCCCTTTCCACACCATGGAGTGGTCCACATCCCTGCCCCTGTCGAGTCTGCTGGGAGCACCCTGTCGCACTAGGGCTCCGAGCGGGTTGGTTCTCCGCAGGGGGTCGCTCAAAGCCGACACCCTCGACTTCCAAGCGGGCAGTGAAGAGCGTGTCCCGGGGGGGGGGGGGGGGGACGTAGCTGTTACTGGAGGTCCTGGACGGGGGTCCAGGCCGGCCAGTCAAGACGGCGGGCGTCTCTAAACCCGCCCTCGGGCCCGACCAAGGCTGGCCATCGATCAGCGTGTGGCACCATCCCGTCCGTGGGCTCAAACCCGAACGTGGCCTCGACCAGTACGTGGCACCATCCAGATCGTGCTCCAGGTGAAGCCCCCGGGGGGGGGGGGGAGGACGTAGCTGGGAGGAGAGTCGAAAAGGAGGGAAAGAAGAAGGAAGGAGGAAGGAAGAAGGGTACTGGAACCCTGCCGTCAGTACCGTCTGACCATTGCTGTCAAGTCTTAGCCACTCGCATGATGGGCGAGGGGAAGTGTATTCAACGCACACAGTAAAACCATTGAATTAAGTTTCTCACACATGCGTAAAGACTGCTTAAAACAACAGGTATAAAAAAA
>JAFLJL010004644.1:0-16018 GCA_018398815.1 Conus ventricosus
AATCCTTTTCCTTAATAGAATCAATTTCCGCGCTTTACCAGGGGGTATGTTAGCTGGCTTTTGTCTACTGCAGGCAAAGTAGTTGGCTTTATGGCCGAGCACTTATGGACATTAGTTCTCTTAATAGTTGGGTTAATATTTAGTAAAATAAAGACCGAGTAATCCTATGCCAGTCAATACAACAACAAGTGCTGTCTTTTCATATTCATGGTCATTATTTTTTTCGTGTTCTTCAACGGCCTTCGGGCTTTGGACCACGGGGATTGGATGACTTAATCTTGGGGGGTCGACTTGTTTGTTTACTGCTTTACTGGCTCAGAATTTATTTCGTTTTTTCCCGACCTTCTATTCATTGCCTGCCACGAGGATTTCATTATTGTAGTTTATTATTATACCTATCTGGAGTCTGAGGTCAGAAGGCAGCATGTATAAACCAGTGCCAACAGCAAAGTCTACTTTCGATCTTGCGTATTGTAAAACATTTTGGTATCTTTTAATACTTGAAGGTAAATCACTGTAGAATTAATGGCGTCCTCTAAATTTGTCAAGTACTGTTTTTGTGCATCAAAACAGTAGAAGGATCTGTTATGCTCGATCTCGTTTGTGCTTGCGAACCTAGCAAACACCAAACGTAAGTACGAACAGAGTCGTTTATTCGTTCTATTCCTGCTAGTCCACGCTGTTTTTATGCTCTTGCTCTATGGACCCGAGGTGAACAGTTGTGCCTGAAGAGAAAGATGTGTAAGGAGGATTCCAGTCATACTTATACTTTCTGTGCACGCCCCAAAAATAAGGGTGCCTAGACCATGATTAAGATCCAACTTTTGTCTAAACAAAGACTGTACGCCCTTCGGAAAGACGGTTCACTCGCTGAGCGGTTACTCTGTCCGCAGTATTAGCTACAGTGAAGCCGGCTGAGCGCCGTGCCGCGAGCAGGCTCTGCCTGCCACTCCCACTTTACCGGGCCATAACACAGCCGACTGGCAGTCAGGAAGTGATGGAACACAATGTGTTCTCTCTGTCTCATCTGTCTATGTGGTGTGTGTATGTTGTTTGTGTGTGTGTGTGTGTGTGTGTGTGTGTGTGTGTGTGTGTGTGTGTGTGTGTGTTGTTTTGTGTGTGTGTGTGTGTGTGTGTGTGTGTGTGTGTGTGTGTGTGTGTGCGTGCGTGCGTGCGTGCGTGCGTGTGTGTGTGTGTGTGTGTGTGGACTTTATCGTCATCTTATTTCTTCTTTTTTTTTTGTTTACATCACTCTGTCTTGTATTTTAGAGAGAAAGAGAGTGCAGGGGGTGGGAGGGGGGGGGTGTCTTCTCCTATCTTTGTTTGGTATTGTTTTGCATTCTTTACATGGGATATTTTGTCTGTAAGAAGTTGGTACTGCACTCCAAATCAATCGACAGTTCTTGCGGGTGTGGTCCATGAACTGATTGGCTTCAAAATGCTCAGAGCAAATACAGCAGTTTGCATGAAGGTACGCAGCTGGTTTGCCCACAAGATCTTCACGCCTACAGTTCTGAACCCACTTCTTGCATCTGCAAAGAACACAAAAAGAATGGTGAAACTTGGTTCAATATAGAAACTGTTTTTTTAACGCAGTCTGTAGACGTTCTCTCAGTGTGTGCATATGTGCGCCGTGTGAGCACATGGTCACTTGCTTATGCACATGCGTATCATCTTCATACAAGTGTGTGTTGTGTGTGGTGTGTGTGTGTGTGTGTGTGTGTGTGTGCGTGCGTGGGGTGCGTGCGTGCGTGCGTGCGTGCGTGCGTGTGTGTGCAAGCACCTTTTAAGTGTGTGTATGTGAGCGCTAGTAGTATCCTATGCTTTTTTACTCTCTCTCTCCTCTCTATCTCTCTCTCTCTCTCTCTCTCTCTTCTCTCTCTTCTCTCTTCAACACACACACACACACACACACACACACACACACACACATATGCGCGCGTGCATGTACGCTCTCTCTCTCTGCTTCTGCATGACAACATCGCGGGAGCAATTTCCTCGCTCACGCAGTGAACTGACTCTCTCTCTTTCTCTCTCATCTCTCTCTCTCTCTCTCTCTCTCTCTCTCTCTCTCTTAAAACAACGTATTCAGGAAATGTAACACAGAAAATGATCTCACCTTTCTTCGTCTTTTGGAAAAGAAAAACACCGGAACCCCTTCTTCCGAGAATTATGACAGTTCGGCGCGGCGCACAGTTGCCTCCTGTCTTACTCGCCATGTTGGACACGCGTGGAAAGATAGTCTGTGAGTGGCAGCATGGAATGTGCCAGCCATCTGGCTTCACTTTTCCGCGGAGTGAATCATCTTTCCGTAGGGCGAACTATCTTTGGTCTAAAGTCTGTCTTAGCCTTAATATTGAATTCGTTACAGATCCTTTCAAAAGCCTTCATGTCTATTCTGTTGCTGAATGGATTAAACGGTTTGTCATTTGGTAATGGTGCTTGCAGTTCAGTCAAAATACGTCTGAAGGTGTAATAAAAATGAAATCTGTACACTGACCTCACCAAAGGATCAGGATGATTTAAGTGATCAGCATACGACACTCCACACCCAGTTGATGCACAAAACACAGCAAAGTTTAATGGTTCTGATAAAAACTGCATCGGATGACTAAACCACACTTTCGCGATGTAGTCTTTTTTATAGTGGGGTTAAGATATCTGCTTAATGGAGTACTCACCTTTACTTGAAAGGTGTCAGAAATGAGTCACAGAAATGTCAAGAGTAAACAGGGTTGTTATATTTTTAAGATTGTAGTGCGGCCCAACAGAATATTTTGCATTAGTATATTTGAATGCACTCATTTTTATTTCGTTTAAAAAATGTTTGTAACAATAACAACTCAAGACCGTCCTTTCGTTTTTAGAACATGCTATTGATAACAATTGCGGAACCCGAATGGTTGCACTTCATGAAATTTTTTACAAAGTTGTATGGTTTAATATAAGTGAATCCCAAAAATAATAATAAGATTCTAAAAGTTGGCAAAACAGGGGCCAAAGTTAGCCAGTTAACAATACCTGGGCCCAGTTAGCGGCTAACTGGTTGGTAAATCCCTAGCTACAAGTTAAATCCTAGCAGTTAGCGTAACTGTCGTTGCATGGGCACTTTAACAAGTGTTATCCTTAGCTGATAGTTTAGTTTTAGCGCCGAAAATTTAGAGGGTGCCCCACAGCATCGCTAAGTCTGCTGACTACAAGTTAGTCGAGATATCCCAACAGTCTTTGTTCATTTTGGTCTGACAAAATGGCTGGCTTCATACATCAGCACCAAAACTGGCACTATCAAAGAAGGCCTCGCCTGTTCAGAGAACATTTTCATCCTCTAAATGAAATGATGACCTTGACCTTTTTCAACGTTTTCGCTTCAGACGTCAAGATATTAATCAAATTGTGGACATTGTGCGAAAGTCGAAACCACCCACATCCTCGCCAATGCCTTCGATTAGGTCGGAGTCGCCAAAAATTGGTTCAAATAAATCGAGGGTCGGGCATTTCATCCACTTTGCCCGACCCAGTTGGGGGGTATTTCCGAGCACGAAGCTGAACTCGGGCCTCTGAAGAAAGTTTCGACCATTTTTCTTTGACCTCCACCACTGATCGGCCACATGTTGAAACACTGTTAACGGCTTCACAGACTCAAACCACGCTTTTTGCTTGTCCTTGTTTGCAGAGATTGTTTTGAACTTTTGTTGGAGAGCACTTTTCCTCAGCGAAAACTCTTCGATGAGAGCGACTCTTTCAGCTGAAGAAAAATTCGGCTTCCTTGCTCTCTTCGCCATCTTTCAGTGATGAACCAGCTGTAGCACGTTTCCACACCTTCCGAGAAGCCGAGTTGGGGCTTCTTTTCCGAGAACTAACACCATAAGGAGTTTGGCGTTGCGCGGTAGTGGAAATCTCCCGATCTATTTATAGCTAGCTTACAGCTAACGGCCGTAGCTTGCAGTTAGCTAGCTACGTGTTAAATCTTGCTCATACAACAAAGTTAGCCACTGCCGTACCTTGTAGGTAGCTAACTATCAGCTAGCGATTTCACTATGAGCTAGGCACCACTCACTAACTTGCTGTTATACAACTGGCCCCTGATGGTTATTACGGGTTTTGCTCACTAAAAGAAGCAATGAGTAACTTCGACATTACTCTCAAACTTAACAATGCAAATCTGAAAACAATGTTAACATTCAAGCCTGAAAAAGAAGAAGTAGGTTACATTTTTGATGGTGAGCTAGCTAAAATGTTAGGCTTTACAACAGCCAATCGAGACATTCATAGTTTTAGTGTTACGCTAGACAAAACTACTTATGAGGGAGAAAAACCCGCTCGATCTTGCATTACATTCATTACTCTATGTTCATTTGGATGAGCTGAGCACTGATGAAAACTTATATGATGGAAGGCCCTCAACTGTTTTAAGAGCTCTTCCATCTGGGAAAGCTGCATATTGCGATTATGAAATTATTACAATTCCCTAATTTACAGTTTAAACGATTAGCTTGTGGAGGGGTCAGATCATTTAATATAAAAATTGCAGACAAAACAGGAAAAGTCGTGAAATTGTGATAACCTGCACATTGTTTTGAAAATAAATAATAAGTTGTACTAAAAAATGTCGCGGGGGCCAGAAGAACCAGGAGTTACATTGGCGCCTGTAAGGTGTATAACCTTAGAATTAAAAGACCTTGCAGACGTTGCGGACTTTGAACCAGAACGGTGAGATAGGCGCTTTGTATGATTTTGAGTACACTAAAGATGGTGATTATAAACGCAAAGAGGTTAGCGACAACAAAAAGTTTCCTAAACTAGAACAACTACGCAATGTAGAAGAAGCAAATAATGCTGGCCAGTATGAATATAAAATAGTTCGAAAACCTGACAGCAAATGGCACTTAGAACCATATTTAGAATGGGACATAAAATTTGAATTCATAAGCCCATTTACATTTTTAGCCGTCAAAAAAGTTTCAGAAAAGCATTCAACTCTGGCCCTTTACATGTAGTCTTATGCCAGAGGACAATAGTCGGAAAGAGAATGAAATAACGCCGTATTGGGAAAAAAAAACAATACATCCTCCACAGAAAGAATCATATTTTGAAGGAAGCTTCTACAAAATTACAGTTCTTTCCACATAGGAAATTAGGAGACACGTTCACATGATATTTGAAATTTCTGTCTTAAAAGATAAGGAGAGGGATGGGGTTGTTGGGCGTTAGTGACGTCCTTATAAAAGGAATTAATATTAGCTGGCAAAACTTAGACGTTAAACGTCTTAAAGTTACCATCGTCGTTCTTCACAATGGTGAGGATATTAAGGTCATAACAACAAGCAACAAAATCAATGTTGACTTAATAGAAATATCTTACAGAACTGAATTGGATTAATCTTACACATTTAGGCCTCATAGGATTTTATTATACATGAACAGGTTTTGACAGAAAGTATGATAAATATAATAACTGGATTAAATTAAATCCTTTATAAAACTATGGAGCAGTTAAACTTTATGACAAAAACTCCTATTGTTCATTGATTTGCGGACAAACTGGTTGTGGAAAAACAATATTTGTCCTCGACCTATTACAAACAGTTTATCGCTATAATTTGATTTATTGTAATTTCTGTCCAACGCATGATAGAAGGTTTTATATGGACAGATGACGACGTGTATTTAGTTGATCCTAGCAATAAACTGAGTGAGTGTTTAGAACTCATTTATAGACTGTTTAAAGGAACGCAGACGCTATTAATTATAGACGACTGTTCGGGAGAAAAAGACATAGTAAAAAAAAGAAACACTTTGGCAAAACTAGCCTTCAGTGGAAGACATGCTGGGATAAGTGTGTGGATTTTATGTCAGAATATAACACAGTTTTTAAAAGACTTTAGAGAACAGTTAAGACTGTAGTTTTATTCCACATGAAAGACAGAAACTCATTTGATGAATGTCTGCGTGAAAATGATGTTATTGAAAATGATCAGGAAAAACACAGGATTAAGCAAAAACTAAAATCTGAAAAGTTTTGTAAACATAGTATTGAAAACGGATATCCTAACAGTATGTTTGTTTGTAAAAAAATCGTTATTTTTTGGTTATTGAAGTCTGACTTGTCAGAGAACTAATAAATGCCGATTTCTAGCTCCCCCCACCCGAAACTTGTTGAGGGGGGGGGGGGGGGCTAGAATCGGCATTTATTAGTTCTCTGGGTGCCTTCCCAGACACAAGCCTGTGCATTATGACCCCTTTGTTGTATTCTAATCTTAAGGGGAGATTTGAATCTTTTTATAGTCTGAGTCCAGGAGACTACTGCTTTTTAGGACTAATTTGAGTACTCGTTTGTGTAGGCTCAGCAATGGTCTGAAGGTGTTAGCGCTACCAGAGTCCCGTAGAGTAGACCCATAGTCTACGTATGATTGAATATGAGACTGGAAAAAGAGTTTGCGTGAGTGCAGGTAGAGGAAGCGTTTGATTTGGAGAGTTGATAGACTTTCTGTGTGAGCTTGCCAACTAATATTGCTATCAATTGTTATTCCTAGCACTTTGTGGCATGTAACCTGTTCAACGGATTCATTTTTAAGACGTAGGGAGGAAATTTAACCGTGAGATTTTGTCTTTTCGCCTGGTTGTGATAAGCATGGTTTTTTTAAAAAAATTTTTAGGGTGAAGCGACATGTGATTGAGTTCAGTCCATTTTACGAGATCATTCGCACTTTCTTATAAAGTTTTTTCAAAAACAGTAACGTAAGAATGATTTATGTGTATTGTATCATCAGCAAAGAGTTGATAGGTGGATGTGATATGGAGAGGTAGGTCATTGATAATAGTGAACAGTAAGGGACCCAGGATAGAGCCTTGTGGGACGCCATTGGAAAGTATTTTAAATGAAGAGAGAGAGAGAGAGAGAGAGAGAGAGAGAGAGAGAGAGAGAATTTTATTTTACCAGGGTAATGAGATAAGAAATAGTAATGCCTTTTTCCACCCAGCCCTGGGGCAAAAGGAAAGAAAACAAATTAGAGAGAGACAGACAAAGACGGACAGAGACAGAGACAGGCAGAGACAGAGAGAATACGAACACGAATGTTTTATTGGTGGTAAATAGACCAGCTTACTGCTTCTTTCCACCATGCCCTCACGGGGAAGAACAAAGAAATAGATAAACAAAACAAGCACTCGAACGCAATGCGCGCGCCTGCGCGCGCACACACACATACGCACGCACGCACGCACCGAATTACGAAATCAGACAAATACAACTTGAAAATGACCGTTAGATGAAAAACTTTTTATGAAGAAGTCATTTTGTGATAAAATTACAAATGGAAAAGAGTACTGGGTGTGATATCAATATCAATGGAAATATGCAGTGTGTGTGCGCGTGCGTGCGCGCGCGCGCGCGCAAGCCAGCGTGCGTTCTTACAATCTGAGTGTGTGTGTGTGTGTGTGTGTGTGTGTGTGTGTATCCACTGGAAGTTCTAGGAATAATTAAAAAGGACGGCTAAATTCTGAGACGTTTTTTCGCTGCAAAATTTAATTCAGGCAACCAGACCAAATACCTATGCAATGAATCGGCCATAATTAACGGTCCGCAGAAAATCACCGTTTGGTGATAGATTGTACACACGACTGTCAGTACACAGCCTTCCATGACTGATCAGAACTGTGGCATGCAAGCTAATACAAAGTTTTATATGTCGCCTGTCATTGTTGACCTTCAACATGCGAATCTTGAGTGGAAATCTGCTTTAAAAAATTGTATTGAGCTAATCAGGAAAAAAAAAAGTCTTCAAATTAGGGTGTATGATTGACAATACTCAGAACCACCATTTTACAATCCTCTCTGTCTGTCTGACTGTGTGTGTGTGTGTGTGTGTGTGTGTGTGTGTGTGTGTGTGTGTGTGTGTGTGTGTGAGCGTGAGCGCGCTTGTGCGTGCATGCATGCATGTGTGTGTGTGTGTGTATGTGTGTGTGTGTGTGTGTGCGCGCGTGAGTGTGTGTGTGTGTGTGTGTGTGTGTGTGTGTGTGTGTGTGTGTGTGTGTGTGTGTGTGGTGTGTGCACAGAGAGGAGGAGACAGAAACTAGCAATACAATAACTTGGACAGAGTCGGCCCCGGGTGACCAACTTGACATGGGACTACATCTGCCGTGTCACCTTGGCGAGTGAGTCGTAGCGGCGGCGCGCAGGTTCCTGCTGTGATCAATATCTCAGCTATTGATCTCTCCCTATCAAGTCAAGGTTGCTCTCCATGGTGACCCCACTATGATTAGGAAGGAAAAGAAACAGAAGTGGAAGAAGGTGATGGGGATGAATGGCGGGGTTCGAGGTAAGGGAGGGAGAGGGGTGGATCAGCGGGATGGGGATGAGTAGCTGTGTGGAATTGTTGAATCAGTAAGTCTTTTGAGCGTTTCACATGCAGAGAAAGCTTTGCTGACTGGGTAGATTGCTTGTGTGGTGATAAAAGACTTCGCATTTTACATGCGTGTGTGTGTGTGTGTGTGTGTGTGTGTGTGTGTGTGTGTGTGTGTGCGTGTGTGTGTGTGTGCAGACTTCGCATTTTACTTGCGTGCGTGCGTGCGTGTGTGTGTGTGTGTGTGCATGCGCGCGCGCGCGTGTGTGTGTTTGTAAGTGTGTGTGTGTGTGTATGTATGCGTGCGCGCGCACGCGCGCATGTGTGTGTTTGTGTGTGGAGAGAGAGAGAGAGAGAGAGAGAGCTTGCTTGGTTCATTGTTCTAATGTTCTAATGCTGTATCTTTGACAAGCGTTCTTATTTTTTTATGCAGTACTGTCTAAAGTATATTCATTTTAGAAATATATTCAGAATATGGCGTGTTTCTGCAGATCACTCTAAAAAGCTGAAAAAGTTTAAATGTTTTCTTACTGACTGAAACCATTTACGTCAGATTAACATAGTGTTGTACTGACAAATGCTTTCTTACCAGTGTAAAGAAAAGTATTGGGGTCTTCATTTAAGAATAAATAAATAACGATTATCGTTCAGTTTTGGCAGCTCTCGACGCATTTCGCATAGTTTTATCAACAATATAGGCATATTATGACTGACTGTGAAAAATAAGTGTTACGGTGGTGAACTTTAAAGTGGCAAAGGCAACGGGGAAATGGAAATGCCATCGAATATAGGATCCATGTATGCGAGAAATACTTAAGATGCTTAAGGTAGTAGTGATCTGGTGCCGTTGTCGGAATGTGTGTGTGTGTGTGTGTGTGTGTGTGTGTGTGTGTGTGTTTTGTGTGTGTGTGTGTGTGTGTGTGGTGTGTGTGTGTTTGTCTACCTTACGTTATGAAAATCATGATTATAAGTTGTATTATAAATTTTTGTATCGTCTGCGAATATATTGCAAATACTTTCCACTGAGTTTGGCAAATCATTTATAAATATTGTAAATAATACAGGGCCCAAAATACTCCCTTGTGGTATACCACTTAGAACTTCCGTAAAATCTGAATATGAGCTTCCTACTCTAACTCTTTGCTGTCTTTTATTAAAAAAGCCTTATCCATGTAAGAACTCAAGAACTCATGTATGCAAGAGGAGAACGGCCTAAAAGCAGAAAAATTGATTGGGGTGGGGGGTATAGATATTTTTCTCCACCTTTGCAGAAACATTTAGCTTACGATTTTAAAAATGAATGGTTTATCAGGTCAGGTAACTAGAGCATACAGTAAACATTAAGTCTTTGCTTGTCAAAACATAGTTACACTTTATATGGGTGATGGACCTTACACTTTTGAAATAAATCACATCAAGGTAGGGCTAGTGCTAACTGGAAATTTTTATTTTAAAATTTGCCCAGATCGAAAGCAAAACTAGCAGCCAGTAGATGCACTGGGGATGACCAAAAGAAATTGAGGAAAAACGTTGATAGGAAATTGGAAAGCAGAGTGAGAAAATATATGAGTTCTTTGTGAAAACCAAGCTTTGCAGAACGATGTTGCCATTTTGCAACACTCCTGCTAAAGACTCTTGAGACAAAAAGTGTTGAGAGAATGACAATACTAAACATTAGGATGTTAGAATAGCATTTTAGAATTATGGTCTTGCATTCTTACAGATCTGTTTCATCCATTTTACAGCATGGAGAGAAGAGAGCAGTGCTCTGATGAATCGGGTAAGATTACATTTTCTGTTTTGTCCATTTCCTTCCATTCCGTATTACTGCATTTCAGCATTTCAGACTGATCAAAGCATCCAGGAGTCAAGCTAAATTTCCTTCAAGCTCAAGGTCAAGCTAATTATGAGATTCAAAACACAAATACAGAAATCTCATCAAGATTTTTGACATAGTAATATTTCAACATCGTTTTATTGGTGTGACAGCTGAAACTGCTATCTGGTGGCACCGACCTCCGTACTAGAATAGTAGCAAATGAAATACTCTAGTGTCTGCTCCTGTTAATGATCGACTCCTTAATACAACGTTCACACATCCTTTCGTTAAGGTTGTGGCCTACAATATTAAAACTCTCTCTCTCTCTCTCTCTCTCTCCTCTCTCTCCTCTCCCCTCTCTCTCCTCTCTCTCTCTCTCTCTCTCTCTCTGGGGGTGAGTTCAACGTTGTGCTGGAGTAAGACGCAGTGTGCAAGTCTCTCTAAGTTTTCCTGTATATTTGACGGATCAAGAAGGTGTTATGTGACTGTAATTGTGACTGCAGCTGGAATTTGAACCATGCCATTGGATGGACTGTCTTTCAGGGCGAGGTGCGGTTGCTTTGTGGAGATATTTCGGCATTTTATGTACAGAGAACTGTACAAAATGCGAAAATGAGGATTTCCATTTTGAAACTGCGTCGACCGAGTGACGGTGTCTGGGCAGGTTTGCTCCTCGTCTTGTTGTTTTGGGGCGGACTATTACTGCAGTGTGGAGACGTGGAGCGGAACCCCGGACCTACACCAGCGGTGAAGGCAGACAACGCGAAGCAGACCCGGCTGGGCTACGCTACGCGCGGTGCCAGTGCGGACAGGAGTGCTGCCCCCTCTGAGGACTCCACTGTATCCAGACCGACGAGCGCCGAACCCACCACTGCCGACATCATGACCAAGCTGCTGGAGATGGACAAGACCAACAAGGCCATGGACAGTAAGTTGGATGATGTAAAAACAGAAGTGAAGACCCTAGGTGAACAGTATGCTGCTTTGCAGAACGAAGTGAGGGGTCTCAGAGATGAAGTGGTGGAATTACGTTCCCAGAACAGTGATCTGCAAAGAATGAACTCTGAACTGGTTGACAGAGTAGAGTTGCTGGAAAAGAAGGCGGACGACCTTGAGGGACGCTCGAAACGTAACAACTTGTTGTTTTATGGTTTGAGTAAGAGTGAGAATGAGAACAGTGATGACTGTGAACGAATGTTGAAGGACTTGACTGCTAAAAAGTTGGGCGTGAATGGGGTCGAGTTTGATAGAGCGCATCGTTGAATGCAAAGCATGACTCCCCCATCATTGCCAGATTTCCTCGTATAAGGACAAGGTACACATTCAAAAGCAAAGACCAAGTTAAAAGGAACCAATATCTTCGTCGGTGAAGATTTTACGTACAGGGTCCGTGACATTAGACTTTAAACTCACTCCTCATCTGAAAAATGCGAGGAACAGTGGCAAGAGAGCCGCGATGGTCTGTGACCAATGTCCTTGTTGATGGCAAGAGGTTCGGGCTTGATGTCTCTGGTCAGCTAAAAGAGTTAAAATAGGGTTTTGGCCGGTCCTCTTGCGATGATAAAGATGTTAATTTAAGAGGGAGAAGAAATACCTTGACACCCGTGGAAAGACTGGCCGCGCCGGATCCTGTCACGCGTGGCAGTAAACCGTTTTGCACGTGCTTTTGACGACAGTGTTGTGAATGGTGTGAGCGATGGCACTGGAAAACGCTTGAATTCGTATGACAGTTTGAATGATAGCCGTTTGAATGATGATTTTTCTAAATCTGATGATGATGTAGATAGCAATATTAATGCATGTATGGAAAACGGTGCACTTCATAATGGTGATACGTACATTGACAACCGGGTTCTGGACACGCCTGTATGTAATAATAAGTGTTCAAGCTTCTTTCCTGGAATGTAAATGGTTTACTCTCAAAGGTTTTTGACAATGCATTTATTCCTATGCCTGTGGTTTTGATTTTATATGTTTTGGAGAGACTTTCCTTGAAATATTTTGACATGAACATGTTTGTTGGGTATAAAGCCTTTATTAAACCTGCTGTAAAACTCAGTCGTCAGGGGAGACGATCTGGAGGACTCGTTTGTTTGATAAAACAAGAATTTGTTCCCTTCGTATCATATGTAGAAGTTGATTACTATAACGAAATGTGTCTTTTAATCGAAAAATCGCTTTTTGGTACACTGAAAAATATTGCTTTGGTTTGTACGTATATTCAGCCTGAAGGTTCTCCTTTCTATAATTCTTTTAATGTTGATAATGGTATTTCCATGTTGGAGGAATGTTTGGCTGACTGCTTGTGCTCACTTGGTGACATTGATATAGTACTGTGTGGCGATCTGAACAGCAGGACGGCAAATTTTTCTCCTGACTTGTCTACTGATGTTTTTGATTCCTGTATGCAACAAAAAGCCAGCCACCTTGCACAGATCGATGTTCTCATGATAATGTTCTGAATAACTACGGTAAGTTATTGTTAAATCTTTGCGTTGCTTTTGATTTGTACATTATGAATGGTGTATGTCAGGGCGACCGCCATGGTTGCTATACATACATTTCAGACAGTGGGAGCAGCGTTAATGATTATTTCCTCGTATCTAAAGATTTTTTCACCACTTTTTGTGATTCATGTTATTTGTTTGTTTCGGAACGTATTGAATCCGATCATTTACCTGTTGAATTTCATATTGACTTAACAACGAAACATAGTGATAAGTCAACGGAGAATGTTGAGGCGACTGTAATTGAAAAGTTTGTATGGATGATGATTATGTTTCGACTTACAGAACCAATTTGTGTGATCCAGAAATGTGCTCAAAATTAAATGAGGCTGCAGAACTGATCAATGTTGATGTAAATAAAGCTTTAGATTTGTTTAATGAATGTATTAAAAACAGTGCCGAATGTATGAAAAAACGGTGTGGTAATAAGAAACGGCGCTAAAAGGAAGATTGGTTTACAGTGACTGTTTGGTAATGAAAAGAAAAACGCTAAATTATTGAGAATATGGCTTCGTACTTTGGACGATAGCGATAGAAGTGAGTATGTCATTGCAAGAAGAGAATAAAAATCTTCAAAAGCAGAAGAAAAAGATGTTCAATAAAAACTTGTTAGATCACATGATCAGATCTCTTCCTTCACAACAGGAGTTTTGGAAAACATTAAAAAGAGCTTCATTTAAAAGAAAATATACTATGAGCACTTTAAACATTTGCTAGATAAAGATATTTTAAGTGATGAAGAGCTTTCTGAAGTTATCGATGAGGGAGAAGACGAGTATTTCAATCGCCCCATTTCTAAAGAAGAAATTATATTTGCCATGCGGAAAATTAAAACTAACAAATCTGCAGGACCGATTCTATTACTGGTGAATTGTTGAAGTATGCTGGACCTCAAGTCGTTGATTTTTTACTAGCTCTTTTTAATCGAATTTTTGATGATGGTATCTTCCCAGAAGACTGGACAGAGTCTGTAACTTTGCCCTTATTCAAGAAGGGCGACGTAGATAACCCTAATAATTACAGAGGCATCTCTTTGGTTGACGTTAGTAGCAAAGTGTATAGTACTGTTATTAACAACAGATTGCAGGAATGGATTGAACATAATAACATCACGGGAGAGCATCAGGCTGGGTTCAAAAAGGGTTACTCTACTGTCGACCATATGTTTACTCTTCTTGCGTTTGTTCAGAAACAATTTTCATTAAATCGTAAATTTTATGTTGCATTTATTGACTTTGAAAAGGCCTTTGACTCCATCAGTAGGAAGCTCTTGTGGTCTATATTATTAAAAAATGGTGTCAGAGGGAAATTATTTGGCTGCATTAGAGCCATGTACAAAGTTGTTAAGACTAGGGTAAGAAGTGGCTCCAATCTGACAGATTATATTAATTGTTCTGCTGGGGTTAGGCAAGGTGATGTTTGTAGTCCTGCGCTGTTTTCTGTATTCATTAGTGAGCTTGCCATTGAGGTTATCAATAATGGCCTTCATGGTGGACGATTTCCAGAAGATGTGTTAGAATTATTTATCCTACTATTAGCTGATGATGTTGTTTTGGTTTCAGAAACGATAGTTGGCTTGCAACGTCAGTTAAATAACCTGAGCAGGGCTGCCTCTTCATTAGAGTTGAAAGTGAACATGAATAAAAGCAACATCGTGGTGTTTAGAAAGGGAGGTTATTTGGCGGCAAGGGAAAGATGGATGTATGACAGACTTACTATACCTGTGCTGAATGTATATAAATATTTAGGGATCTATTTTTCTACACGCCTAAGTTTTACCTTTGCCTGTAAAGATCTCGCTTGTAGAGCAAAGAATGCTTTGATATGTGTAATGAAAAGATTAATTGCTTTGAATAACAATTCGCTTGAGTTATTTCTTAAATCTTTGATTCCCAAATACAGCCTGTTCTGATGTATGGGGCCGAAATTTGGGGGTTGGATAATGCCGTTGTTCATTGTGAGGCAGTGCATTTATTTGCTTTGAAGGGGTTTTTAGGTTTTGACAGGCGTATTTCTAATGATTTGGTATATGGGGAGACTAATAGATATCCATTGTTTATTTGTGCAGCCATTAGATGTATGCGGTAATTGGTTAAAGCTTTACAGATGGAGCATTATAGATTGCCTCGTAAGTCTTATGAAATGTTGTTCGAATTGGATGTAAAGGGAAAAACAAACTGGGTTTCAAATGTACGTCTGTGTCTGTGTAAGCATGGATTTGGGGATGTCTGGCTGTCTCAGGGTGTTGGAAATCAAAGTCAGTTTATTCGTGTTTTCCGACAAAGGTTGATTGACTGCAGATGGCAAATGTGGGACGATCATATCCAAAGTAGTGGACGTTATGATTTGTACAGAAATTACTCTAGTTTTTCATTGTACTCAGCCTATTTGAAATTTGATTTGGATATGCATCTGAAAAGATCAATTGCTAAATTCAGAGTTGGTGTTTCGGACATAAGGACTCATTACTTAAGATACAGACAGCATAGACAAAATGACTTGGTATGTCCATTGTGTATGCAAGGTGAGGAAAATGAAATACACTTTATTTCCTTTGTCCAGCTTTAGAAGACATTCGTCAGAAATTTACCCCACAGAAATATTATAGGCGCCCATGTATGTTTCGTTTACAGTTGCTACTTAGCTCTAACAGCTATAAGGTTATTAGGAATTTAGGTATGTTTCTGTTTAAGGCGTTTAAGATCAGAGAAATAATGACGTCTTAGAAGGAGTTGTGTTCTGTTGTTTTTGTTTCCTGATAAATCATTTGTTTTCTTACATTTAATGTGAATGATTATGCTCATTCCCCTTCAAATGGGCCAATGGCCTTACTGAATAAAAATCTGAAGTCTGAAGTCTGAAGTCTCTCTCTCTCTCTCTCTCTCTCCTCTCTCTCTCTCTCTCTCTCTCTCTCTCTCTCTCTATGTGTGTGTGTGTGTGTGTGTGTGTCTGTGTGTGTGTGTGTGTGTGTGGTGTTTGTCTACCTTACGTTTTTGAAGTAAAATGCCATACCCAACACCGGGCCTGTGGAGTACCATGTCTTTATGGAGTACGTTTTCCCGTTACTCACAACGAGAACCCCAAGGAAAATATCAATGTCAAAATTAAATTAGCCGGATTTGTTGTGAATTGTTGGTCACAACAGCTTATAGTCTATGAGCCACTAACTTTATATGATGACCTTTTATGATTTAAGGAAAAAAGTAAATTGGTTCTTGGAACCTCGCCAAGCCTACTTTTTGCTGCCAACACTAGACTTTTGTTTCTACTGGTTCAGTACACAGACACAAAAAAACCACACACAGCTGAAACAGTATTCAGGCCCGAAAAAAAAACCTAAGAACCGACCC
>JAFLJL010004645.1:0-7500 GCA_018398815.1 Conus ventricosus
TGGGGGGAATAAATAGAACAGTCCAGTCCCCCTTTTGGGCTTTCCCTGGGGGGGGCTTTTTTGGCCCCGCGAGGGGATATAGAACAGGCCTCTTTTCCACAAAAACTGTTTCTCCTGGCGTTAGCCAGCTGTTGGGGGTTAGAAACAGTCACGCCACATTCCCCGGGTGTTAGCCAGCGAGGGGATATAGAACAGTCCACGTCACACACTTTCTTCCAGTGTTTGGCCAGCTGAGGGGAAATAAAAACAAGAACGCCGGGAGGAGGAGGGGAAAGAAAGAGAAAGGGGAGGAGGAGGGGAAAATTAAACCCAGAGGAAGAAGAGATGACATCCCTTTCAAATGAAATGCAAGGAAAAGCGGAGAGGAGACGGAAAAGGAAGGGGAGGGGAAAGGGAGGGGAAAGGGGAGAGGAGGAGGGAAGGGAGGGGAGAAATATGTTTTACATGAGGAGAGAGAGAGAGAGGAAGAGAAATGAAAGGAGCGGGGAAAAAGGAGGGGAAAAAAAACAGAAAAGGAAGAAAAAGGGGCGGGGGGGGGGGGGGGTGGGGGGGGGGGGGGGGAGAAAAATAGGGGAAAAAAAGGGGGGTGGGGGAGAAAGTGGGGGAGGGGGAAGGGGGAGGAGAAAGAAGGGGGGGGGGAAGAAAAGGGAAGGGGGGGGGGGGGGGGGGGGGGGGGGGGAGAAGAAAAAGAGGAGGAAGGAAAAGAAGGGGAGGAAGTTTAGGAAGAAAAAAGAAAAAAAGAGGGAGGAGGGGGGTAAAACAGGAGGAGAAAAGCAGGGCAAAGGGGAAGAGGGGGAAAAAAGGGAAAAAGGGGGGAGGGTAAGAAGACTGGGGGGGTGATAAAAGGGAGAGGGGGAAAAACGACAAAAAAAAAGATATGAGGATGAGGATGAAACAGGAAACCAAATGGGGAAGAGATGAAACAGGAAACAAATAAAAAGAAGAGGAAGAAACGGAAAAAAAACGAGGAAGAGGTTTGAAACGGAAACAAAATGAAGAAGAGGATGAAACGGGAAACAAAAAGGGAAGGGATGAAAAAAAACGAGGAAGAGGATGAAACGGGGAAACAAAAAAAAGGAAAAGGGGATGAAACAAAATAAAAGAAGAGGATGAAACAGGAAAAAAACGGGGAAACGAGGTTTAACAGGAAAACAAAATGGAAGAAAAAAAGGAAAATTTGAAACGGGAAAAAAAAACGAAAAAGAAAAAAGCAACGACTGAGACACTAGGGCGGGAAGATGAAAAAAAGGTGCTGAAAAAAAAGGGGGAGGGGGGGGGGGGGGGGGGGGAGGAAGAGCAGCGCAGAAAGAGAGAGAGAAGAAGTGGGGGGGGGGGGGGGGGGGGTATGGGGATGGGGGATTGTTAACCTCAGCTCTCCGAAGTTTCATCTTGAAAATATGCCCAAAAATAAAAATTTCCTCGACCCCAATATCGCGCAGAAAAATTGGCGGTTAGAAAAAAAATGGCCGTAAAACGCGATGCACACAAACTTCTCCCCCTGCTCCCCCCCCCCTCCTCTCTCTCTCTCTCTTTCTCTCTTTCCCCCCCCCCCCCCCCCCCCCCCCCCCCCCCCCCCCCCCCACCCCGCCCTCTTCCATCTCTCTCTTTACGAACACTCGCGCGGAGGCCCCTACACCTTCTTTTTCAGAACCTACCGCTGCTACCGTCTATCTTGTTGCAGCTAAACAAATAGTACACACACATACAAAAACCACACATACATAACACACTAATCATACATACAACATACTCCACACTACATACCATCCCTCCTGTATAACCCCGGGGGCCCAAAAAAATAAAACCACGGCTTGTTTTTGTCGTTTCGTTTCTACCCCTCCCTTTTATCGGCTTCGGGGAATCGGGCACCCAATCAGGTGAAAAAAGATTGCGTTTCTCTCTCTCTCTTCTCTCTCTTCTCTCTCTCTCTCTCTCTCTCTTCACACACACCAACACACACATGTACGCACGCACGCAAACAAAGGTTTCCCGTTTTTTTCTCTCTCCCCCCCTTTTCTTCTTACAACACACCACACACACACACACACACACACACACACACACACCATGTATGCCGCCGCACACAAAGGATTCGTTTCTCTCTCTCTCTTCTCTCTCTCTCTCTCACAAAACACAACAACACACCACAACACACACACACACACCCCAAAAACCTACGCAGCAGCAAACACAAAGGATTTCGCCCCGTCTCTGTCTCTCTCTGTCTCTTCAAACACACCCCAAACAATACTCACCGCGCGCGGGCGCGCATTGTCACTCATACGTGTGAACGCGGCGAAAAACACGTGACGCTCGACTAACTGACAAGTTGGTGAAAGGAGTAGACTGAAAGTACGGCTGTCATACACCCCCATTCTCCTACTCCTACTAGTGCTAGTACTACTATGACAACAGTAGCAACAAAAAATAGCAATTTCAACACGCACGTTAAATCAACAGCACACCACACACATTCTCTTTCTCTCTCGCTCGCGCGCGCGTAACAACACAACACCTGATGCACACCAACACATTTTTCCCACCCCCCCTCCGCCCCCCCCCCCACTCCTCCTCCTTCCTCCCCTTTTCCCCCTCACTTATCACCCCCCCCCCCCCACCCGTCTTGCTCATGAACACAAAGCACTTTGAGTCCACTTCATGCCTCAAGCTTCACCCCGCCTCCACTTTACATTCATGACCAGCATGAACGGGGAAAGAAAAAAAAATGGGGGGAAGGAGGGTACAAGGGGAAGGGGGGGGGGTGGGGAAAAGGGAGGGGGAGTGATGGGGGGGGCGAAGCGAGCGGCGCCCAGCCCCTTTTTTGACACGCCCGTCTTTCCCTTCCAGTTTTATTTCCGCTCACCCCCTTTTTTTCCCCCTGCCATCTCATCCCCCTTTCCCTTTTTTCCCCCCCCCCCCCCCCCCCCTTTCCCCCTTCTCTCTCTTCTCTTCCTTCTTTCATTTGTGTTGTGGTCACTGGGGCCCAAATCTTCAGGCCCGACAGGGGGTTGAACCTTTCCCGTTCCTATCTTTCTCTCCCCCCCCCCCCCCCCCCCCCCCCCCCCCCCCCCCCCCCCCCCCCCCCCCCCCCCCCCCCCCCCCCCCCCCCCCCCCCCCCCCCCCCCCCCCCCCCCCCCCCCCCCCCCCCCCCCCCCCCCCACCCCCCCCCCCCCCACCCAACAAACCCCCAACCAAAAGTAGCAACGGGCAGACAGACGACAGACAGGGCACACAACACACACACACAACCCACACCCACAACACACAACACACACACCACAGCGCGCGCGCGGCGGCGTCAGCACCACACAAAATACACACACTCAGCGGGGGATAACACAAAAACAAAACCCAGAGAGCAAAAGAAAAGAGAGAGGACGGGGGGGGGGGGGGCAGGGAGAGGTGGGAGCAGAGGGGAGCGGGGAGCAGAGGAGGAGAGAGAGGAGAGAAGGAGGGAGGGGAGAGAGAGAGAGGGGAGAGAGAAAAAAATATGACGCAGGAGAAACAGAGAGAGAGAGAGGAGGAGAGAGAGAGAGAGAGGGGGGGGGGAGAGAGAGAGAGGAGAGAGGACAGACAGAAGAGAGAGAGAGAGGAGCCCCTATCCCTTTTACTACTCCTCTCCCCAGTACCCTGCCAGAAGCAGGGGCGAGGTCTTTAGAAATCTAGGGGTGGGTGGGGGAGAGGGGGTGAATTGACAGCAGTGTGGCGGTCCTACTTATACCCGCCCGAAACAGGGGCAGAGGTCTGTAGAAATTGGGGGGGGGGGGGGGGGGGGGGTCAGAGACCTGACGACGTATGGCGGCTCCCCCACTATTACCATGCAGAAGCAGGGGAGAGGCTGTAGAAATTTAAGGGGGGGTGGGGGGGGGGGGGGGCGAATCTGCAGCATGGGGGCCCCCTCTATGTACCATGCCAGAAGTGGGGCAGAGGTCTGTAGAAATCTAGGGGGGGGGGGGGGGGGGGGGGGGGGGGGGGGGGGGGGGGGGGTTGGGGGGGGGGGGGGGGGGGGGGGGGGGGGGGGGGGGGGGGGGGGGGGGTCAAAAATTGACGGGACATTTGGGGCCGGCCCCCTTATATACTACCAAGCCAAAGGGGGGGCCCAGGGGTTTCTGTAAAATCATGGGGGTCAAAAATCTGACAGACAGTGTGCGGCCCCCCTTCTATTTTCCCATCCAGAAGAAAGGGGCAGAGGTCGTAAAAAATCGGGGGGTCGAAATCTGACAGGGTGGGGGGCCCCCCCCTTCATAGAAACCAGGGCCAAAATTCGGGGCAGAGGTCTGAAAGAAATCATAGGGGTAAAAACCCCTGGAAAAGCCTGCGTGGGGGCCCTTCCCTTTATAGTACCAATCCCCAGAACAGGGGCAGAGGTCTTTTAAAAAATTTTCGGGGGGGGGGGGGGGGGGGGGGGGCCCAGAAACCCGGACAGACAGTGTGGGGGGGCCCCCCCTTCTATAGTACCAGCCAAAAGCAGGGCAGGGGGTCTGTAAAAAAATCGGGGGGTTCAGAAACCGGGAAAAAGGCCGGGCGGGGGCGGCCCCCCCTATGTCCCCATCCCAAAAAAGCAGGGGCAGAGGTTGTAGAAATCATGGGGGGTCAAAAACCCTGGAAAAACCCTGCGGGGCCGGCCCCGGAAGAAACAAATTGAAAAGTCACGCCACACACCAGGGGGGTTGGGGGGTGGGATTTAAAGGGAAGGGTGTGTGGGGTTGTTTTGTGTGTGTGTGTGGTGTGTTGTGGGGTTTTGTGGGTGTGTGTGTCGGGGGGAGGTCTTTGGGGGGGGAGGGGTTTGGGGTCGGGGGGGGAACAGGGGAAAAGGGAAAGGGACGGGCGAAGAGAAAAAGGGGAGAGAGAAAAGAGGAAAAAAGTGTGAGGATGGTTTTTGGTGGGGGAAAAGAAAGAGGGGGGGAAAAAGTAGCGGAAAGGGGGGGGTGGGGGGGGGGAGGGGGAAAGGGAAATTTGGGAAAAGAGACGGGGGGGGGGGGGGGGAAAAATGGGGGCAGAACAGAAGTGGGGAAAAGGGACAGAGAGAGAGGAGAGAGAGAGAGGAGAGGATGAGAGAGAGAAGAGAGAGAGGGAGAGAGTGGGGAGAGAGTACAAAAAAAAAAGAGTGTTAGAAAAAAAGCAAAAACCCAAAGGGCACAAAACTTCTGGAGACGGGCGGGGGGGCGGGCGGGGGGGGGGGGGGTTGAGGTGGGGAAAAAAAAATTCTCTTTTCGTGAAAACAAAACCCCAGCGAGAGGCCTGAAAAAGGAAATTCGAATCAAACCCAAAAAACGAACGGGGGGCTACTAGCCCCCCCGGGGGTGGTTTGGGAAGAAACTTTCCTATTAAAATTAACCCACCCCCCGGCCACCCTGTTATACTCCCCCTACAGTGCCCCAGTGGGCTGGCTTTCTTTTTTCCACCAGGCCCCCAGCCCCTAGAAACCGGGTGCCCTAAAAGATGGTGGTAAATTGCACACCACACACACAAAACAAAACCAAGAATGTTTTTTTTTTGGGTTCGTTTTGTAGTTTGGTCTTTGGGGCGGGGGGGTTTTTCCCACCCCCGATTCTTTTCTCTCCCCAATTGCGTGCGCAGAACCACCCCCAAACAACGCTCGGTCTGTCTGTCTCTGTCTCTCTCACACCAGGGGACGGTAAAGGAAAACCCTTTGTTTTTTTTCTGCCCACAGGCATGAGCCGGGGATTATCCCCTTCCCTTTTTTCCCGGGGGCCTAACGAACCACCCCGAGGGCGTTTCTTCCCTTTCCCAATGTTCGCTGCTTTTTTCCTTTCTGTGTGGAAATTTGCGTCTTTGGGATGTTTTTTTTGGGGGGGCCCTCCCCCCAACACAACAAAGGGCCCGCGTGCGCGCGCACACACACACACACACACCAACACACCACACACACACCCCAAACATCAAAAACGCAACAACACACACACACAAAATACCCCAAAAACACACCCCACCCCCAAAAACAAACACACAAAACAAAACACCCAACAAAGTTTCAAACTTTTTGGGGTTCCTTTTTTTTCCCTCTCACACACACCAAAAAACACACACCAAACACACCCCCCCTTTCCATACACACACACACACACAAAACCCCGCATCGGCGTTCAATTTTCAAAGGGGGGCGCAGCGGGGGGAAAAAATGGAAGGAAGCTCTCTCCCCCCGTCAACTTCGTAAACCCTGGGCCCTGACGCTCTTTCTTTTTTCTTTTTTTTTTCCCCTTTCCCCCCCCCCCCCTTAAAACAAAAAACACCTGCCGGCCCCCACGCCCCCCGACGCCGATCTCGTGATCCCCCCCCACGGGCCCACTTAAAGTCAGGTACTTTTGTTTTGAGGCCCTCCCAAACCCCTTTTTCCCGCCGCTTTTGCGCTCTTAACCATCCGAGGCCCCTCCCCCGGGGGGACCCCTTTGGGGTAAAGCGTCTGCTTTTAGCGGGTTTGGGCCCTTGGGGGGTTTCTGTTCCAGGGATTGGCCCAATCGAAAGTTGAGAAAGGGTCTTTAAACCAAACGTACTGTTTTTGCATTTTTGCCCTTTTTAAGGACAAATTTTTTACCCTGGGGTGAAAAATTTTTTTTTTCCCTTTTGTTTTTTTTTCCCATCGAATATTTGGCCGGGGGGAGGAGGGGGGGGGGGGGGGGGGGGGGGAAAGGGGGGTTCTTTAAGAACGTTTTCAATTTTCGAAACCCCCCCCCCCTTGCCCCCCCCCCCCCCCCCCCCCTTACAATGCTGAAAGAGCATTAGCCCACAAAGGTGAAAATCACGGGCCCAAACCTAAAAATTTTCCCCTTGCTATCATGACCCCAAAAAATCAAAAGGGAAATCTGTTATCATTAAGGTGCCTCCACCACTGTCTTGTTCATTCTTTATTTTTTTCCTCCCCCCCCAAAACTGTCACAAAATCACATCTTTTCAAACAACTTCCCTCGGGGGTCTCTGTCTTTTCCTCTCCCCTCTCTCCCCCCCCTCCCTCTCTCTCTCTTCTCTCTCTCTCTCTCCCTTTTCAATTAAATTTCCCAAATTTTAAAATCCTTTCCCCCTGCGGGGGCAGGGAGGATACCAAATTTTAAACCAAAGAGAAAAAACGAAATACTCGGGAACAATGTGTGAACATATTTTTGCGAAATGCTAAATTTTCTGGTAAACTGTAACATCCATTAAACAATTTTCCCATTTTTTAGAAACTTACTATTTTTTCAAACAAATGCGTTTCCCTTTTTGAAATAAATTACAAAAGTTTAAAACAGACTTTTTGGGGTTTTTGATTTTTTTAGGGAAGAAAAATTTTTACGAAGTTCATTATAATTTTTTGGGCATTCCAAGATGCAAAGGAATTCATCTCCAAAAATTTTACCCATTTTTAAAAAGTTACGGGCAAAAACGGAATTTCTTTGGAAAAATTATGGTGTTTTTCCAATTTTAATTTGAAAATTTTTGGGTTTCTACTTTTAAATTTGAATAAAGGGATAACATAAATATCTGGTAAGGGAGAAATATTAA
>JAFLJL010004645.1:12500-15000 GCA_018398815.1 Conus ventricosus
TGTTTGGCGGAAAGGGGCGGGACGACAGAGGGGGCATTCAGTGTGCATGTGTGTGCGCGTGTTGTTGTTGCTGTTGTTGTTGTGTGTTGTGTTGTGGCTGTGTGCGTGGTGCATGTAAATATATACTGACTTCCATAAAAAAACGCGAAAGCAAAACAAGCTGAAGGTTAGGGGCGAATTTTATTGGTCACAATTGTACAGAGTGGAAGCGAGAATTCAACGTGATTTGATTCATTACACCGGTAATGTGTGAAAATGTCATCAGCAAATGTCTTTGTGTGGAAAATCCAAGGTCACGTGACAAACCAGCTTGAAGTCCTAATACCGTGTGTGGCCACCATTTGCATGGACAACTGCTTGACACCTGCGGCTCATTGAGTGGACCAGGTGGTTGATGCGTCCCCTTGGCACACCAGGCCACACAAGGACGATGGCCTGGTGAAGTTGAGCCGCTGTTGCTGGTCGTGGATGCAGGAGGTCCAACCGTCTGCCAAGTTCATCCCAAAAATGTTCTATTGGGTTTAAATCGGGACTGAGGGCTGGCCAGGGCAGCACATTGACGTTGTTATGCTGAAGAAATTGCTGGGTGGCCCTGGCGGTGTGTGGTCTTGCATTGTCCTGTTGGAATGTCCAGTCTGGGTGTTGCGCAAAAAAAGGAACGACATGGGGTCTGAGCACCTGCTGGATGTAGCGCTGTGCATTGACACCCTGTCCGCGACCAGGACCAATGTTCTGAAAGATGACTGGTCCTATGGCGTGGTTAATGCCAATTGCACCCCATATCATAACGTTCGGGCCTCCCAGGGGTTCCGCTCTACCACACAGGAGTCAGCATAGCGTTCACCAGGTCGACGCCATATTCTGACACGACCATCAGCCATGTCAATACAAAAACGGCTCTCATCTGAGAACAGTATGCGTCCCCACTGCTGCCTGCGCCAGTTGATTCGGGCTTGTGCCCACTGCAGCCTGTCCTGCCGGTGTCTTGGTGTCAGTACCGGACCTCTGTGAGGACGCCTACATGCCAGCCCATTCTCCTGAAGACGCCGCCGCACAGTGTTGAGGCTGATTCGTTGCTGGAGATTCCAGGCACCTGTCGAGCAGTGTTAGTGGCTGTTTGCCGCCTGTCCCGCAGATGGGTTCGAACAAAATGGCGATCCTCTCTTGGTGTGGTGACCCGAGGACGGCCTGGCTGGGGACGATCATCAGTGGTACCAGTGACTCGCATGCGGTGCTGCAGACGATAGATGGTTGAGATGTGGACGTTAAAGATGTTGGCGACCTGCTGGCATCCACACCAGCCTCCAGATGGCCTAGGGCACGATTGCGTTCCTCTGCTCGTAGTCTTGGCATCTCTGTAGCGCTCAGACGGCAAGTCGTTATCTGAACCTTGTAGCGCGGCTTTATAAAGGCTGCATGCCTGCGTACTTGTCGCTGGTTAACTTTGCTCTGCATGGTGTGCACGTGCCTCACATGCAGCAACCAGTTTGCCATTTTTGTTGACCCTCCAATGCCGGGAATGATGTGTTGCTCACACAATTTTTCACTGCACGTGAGTCTTGGACCCAAACAACTTGCCACAATGGTTCAATATTGTATATTCACCCCTTTTCACCCGAAAAATAGCCTTTCAATTTTTCGCGTTTTTTTATGGAAGTCAGTATATATGTATGCGAGAGAGACAGAGAGAGAGAGAGAGAGAGAGAGAGAGAGAGAGAGAGAGAGAGAGAGAGAGAGAGAGACAGAGAGAATGAGAGAGACAGAGCGACAGAGACAGAGAGAGAGAGAGAGAGAGAGAGAGAGAGAGAGAGAGACAGACAGACAGAAACAGAGACAGACAGATACAGAGAGACAGAGAGAGAGAGATAGATCAGGTATCAATCGATGCTACTAGAACTTTCCACCTGAAGTTCTGCTAACATAACAGAAGTCTTCGGTCACACTCAGGTTTGAACATCCAAACCCTCAGAGGTCGATACGGCGACAGACTAAAACTTTCCACCTGAAGTTCTCCTGACATTAGAGAAGTCTTTAGCCACTTTCAGGTTTTACCATCCACACCGACGCAGAGGTTGATACGGCGACAAGCAAAAACTTTCCACCTGAAGTTCTGCTGACATTAGAGAAGTCTTTAGTCACACTCAGGTTTGAACATCCACACCCTACACACAGGCCACACGGCGGCACACAGGGGGAGGGAAACCATCTCGAAAGAACCGGGTGGATGGGGAGAGGAGGGGGGGGGGGGGGGGGCGGGAGAATGGAGCAATGGAGCCTGTCTCACACCGCACCAGACAATTCCTCCAGAACAACAAGGCGTTAAGATGGCGCAGCGTGAAAGCAGCCATTTGGATGTTGGGCGATTCGAACTCGCTATGCCTGAATGAGTACTTGCGAAATTGGGTGTTCTGACCCAGCCATAGCCAGGCATGCACTAAGAGAAGTCTGACGGGTCATCACTCTGAATTACCTCCCTCAAACACAAAGCAGGCTGCACACC
>JAFLJL010004646.1:0-14439 GCA_018398815.1 Conus ventricosus
CTTTAAATATTGCCTGGGAAAGCGATTGCGGGCTTTGTTACGAACATCGATAAACTCTGCGACCAGTAAATAACCGCCCTTGTTATCAGCTCCCATTGCGACCTTTCAATGCCGGTAAAAGCATCCTGCAAGCACTACGCCATAGTAATCACGACGATTACCACCAGCGCAGCAAATGCCCCTGATTCCGCGATAAATTTTAGCTAAATCAGGGCTTAATAGTGGGGATCAATCAAAAACCATTACAGGTCGACTTCAACAGTCCCCAACACGCGCACTGGGGATGAAGGCCGCCCATTTGAGCGTTTCATCCAGATCATCACAGCCCCAATATAGTAACCGCCCAATTGTTCCTTGTTTTCAGCGAAAGGCCCATCAGTTATATTCGATTTGCCGTCCCGGACTCTGACCGATGTTGCGGTGGATACAGGTTGCAGTGCATTGCCATCACCTTGCCACACACCTGCTTTCCCCGCATTTTCACCAATTCCTTATATTGCTGCATTAAAGTTGGCATATCAACATCCTCAACGCCTTCGTACCATAAATTAAAGTGCCAAAAAATTGCTGATTAATGCCCATATTAATTAATTAAATGTATTTGATTAACGAATAAGAGATCGTTTTCTCGCAAATACTCTATGTATATAGAGGTTGATTAAACCGTCTTTTATTACCTAGTCGTTCAGGCAGGTCCAATTTTCGACATTATTTATCAAACTTTTTAAAATATTTTCTATTTAAAGAATTAGGGAAATTCTGAACAAGTATCCTATCGTCACTCCCCACGTGGGCGAGAGTCCAGAGAAATCAATAGATGATAGGTTACCGCCTGCGCGGGAATGACCTTAATCAGTTTCCTTAGCGTTAAATGTTTAATAGTGTTACTCGTGTTGCTTTTAACTCGGCAGCTAAACGTTCAAGTCAAATAAAATACCTAGCGATCCCCAAACATATCACCCAAGCCGCCGACACTGACCCCTCGCCTTTGGAACCACCGAAGCCGCGGACTGAAATCACTCGGTTAGCTAAACGGAGAACGGCAGGCTTTGTAAATAAACCGTTCCAGTTCCGCGTAAAGTGGCTAAAAATAAACCTTCTCCGCCGAACACCACGATTAAGATTACCAGCGCGTTCGATATCATAGTCAGCCCTAGTGAATGGCGGCTAAGCAACCCTATCCACACGCAGAGTTTCACCGTTTTAAATCACGCTTAATCACCGTGCCCCCAATATGAATAAATCTTTCCCCTCGCCTTTTAACTTTGCAGGGTAAACCCTTTACCACCGAAAAATCCGGCACCCAAGCTTGCGTTGAAAGGCAATTTCCAGCGCAGTGCCGAAAGCCGCACATAAAAATGCGTCTTTTTGACAGATTAGTTTTTTCGCCAATCTCATCCATTCTAATGGAATAATCTTGCCTGAAGGTGGGGCAATGAAAACACTTTTTTTCCTTTCGCCATATTAGTGAAATGAGTCATAAAATGACCACCGGTCAGTCACGCTTACCACATTCAGTAATGAATCCATGATTGGGCCTAAAGGGTTTGGAACCATCGCCATTTTAGATTCGAAACCGATGCCCCTCTTCCATGTAATTCAGGCCCCGGGCTTCCGAATGAAGTCTCCTTTTGGATCAAGTTCGATTTCGAACGATCTGCATATCATCACGAAAATTCATAATCACTCGTGGCAACGCATATGGGTCCTTCAAATTTTGACGAATTTATAGCTTAAACAACTGGCTAGCACAAGTTAAGTAATTTCATAAAATGTTTTTAACCTACAATGGATAGAATTAAGTTAGGAGCGAAGATAGAGTTTTAATTCGGCCGGCGCACCCGGGTTTGGGTTTAGCCATCGCCAATAATTCTCGATCAAAGTGCACGTGTGCATGGTTTGCGACGTCGATGCCAATGCACTGGAAAATATTCAAAATCACCATGAAAATTTAACTTCTTCACAAACTGACACATCTAAACCAGCCCAGGTTAAGGGCATTTTTCCCGATGTTATCGAGATTTGGGGGGGCTTAGACGTTCTTATCAACAATGTTGGCATTGCGGACCCACTGTTTTGCGGGAGGATATCGAATACGAAGACTGGGGCAAACCCTGGAAGTCGATCTGGACAGTTTTTTTCAAATGCCTAAACACCGCCATCCCAGACTAAAGCAAAACTTAACCGCGTCAATCATTAATATTCATCGACTGCCGATGGAGGCTATCCCCCTACGTTCGCCCTATGCCACGGCCAAAGGGGGAGTGGGGGGCCTAAGCAAAACCATGGAAAATGGAGCTGGGTTGGCATAATATTAGAGTAATGCATTGCCCGGGTTCACTATCAGGTGATCGAAAGGACCGAGTGATCGCTTGCCCAAGCCGAAGCCACAAATCCCGATGAACAGACAATTCGCGATAGCATGCAGATCATGTTTCATTAAAGACATTCTTATCCACAAGAAAAATTGCCAAACTGCTTATTTTCTCTGCTCCCCCTGCGCCAAACGAATTTCCGGTCAAACCAAACAGCGTACGGCAATACGGAAAAGCTTAAGGCATGATCTAGAGAAGCTCATACCTACTGGGCATTGTGTATATGGTTCCTCCATGATTGCAAGTTATCGCTAAACTACAGGGAAAGTTTGCTCTCGTAACCGGCCTTTAATTTAGCTCGTTGTGCTCTGCCTCGTGTAATCTGCCAAACTTCCCCAAAAGGGCTGACGCCTAGGGCCCCCAATGATCGGGGTTTTATGTTATGGTTTAACCTTATTGTCATCGTTTTCTGTTTCATCGAATACATTGGAAATTTTTATCTGCGGCTCGATTAAACACTGCAAACCGATCAATCAAACAGGCTTTGAACAATTTCACCATTGGCCCCCGAAAACGTAAATGGACTTTCCCCCCCGCCTTCCTATTAACCGCAAGGCATTGAGCCCGAGCGGGAGAAGTGATACAAATATCGCCTTTTCAGCATGCAGATTTTTAAACCCGGGCCCAGTTCTGAATACCGCAAAAAAGGTGTTTCATCGAGCAAAACAAAATTTTTTCTGGACTCACGACCCATCAACGACAACCATTTTTGAACGACGACTAAATAAACAAATCAGAAGCGATCTAAATTTTGAAAGTTGAATTTCAAACCGGCCGCTAATTTAGTAAAAATCACACACAATGCGCTATTTCACCCATAAGAATTTAAAACCCTATCCGTTACAGGAATTTTATTTAGGGGATTATTAATGATGTCTAAAAAAATTTAAATACGACTGGCGGCTGCAAACCCTTTTTCTGATCGAAACTTCCGCATATCAATGGGCGCAAATCGCCACCTGGATTGGATTTTTGTGCAACTCGTTGCTGTCTCCGGGCATGCATGGGAGTTGACACACTCAACAACTTGGCGGGCTATCATCGCTTTAACTGGATAGTGCCAAATGTTGTGCTCATGCCTTTAGCTGGAGCGATAGCGGATCGATACGATAAATATCGGCTAATGGGGAAAGTCAGTTTTCTGGCTCTGGTTCAAGCGTTTGCCATAGCGATCCTCGCTTGACGGATCATTTAAACGATCGGGCCCTTTGCAGCATTGGTGTAGGGGTTAAAGGCATTACATCAGTTTTATGGGCCGGCCATGTAGGGAAATTCTTCCTCGCTTGTTAAACTTTCTTGTCTAACATCTGCTATCGCAGTCAGTTCATCCTACTCGCAGTTAGCGTCTTTTTAGGCCCTGCTATAGCAGGCTGGGTGATTTCAGCATACGGCGTCGCCGGGCATTCGGCATCAATGCTGCAGGTTAATGTTTTATTTGATTTCCTGGAGTTCTACAAAACACCGGCATCTTTTATCAGCCTGAAAAGAGTACAAAATCAATCTGCGCGGATATCGCAGCGGGTAAAACCCTTTATATTTTTAATCATAGCGGTATTCGTCAATCCTGATTCTTTTGCTGTGGGCGATGCTCTGGCCGAGTATTTTTTACATGGCCCCAGCTTTTTCAGAACAAATACTCGAATTAGGGTCGCCGGTGTGTCTAAAATTTTGGGCGGCCAAAGGTAGGGTGCCAAAATTTGGGCCCCTTTCTGGATTGCATATGGCGGTGAAAAAATGGCGATTTTTAAAACGGTGTTGTGGGCTTTCTATTTTTTATCATCGCCGTATTTATAATCTTTTTATCCAAAAACTTATATGTAACTATTATTGCATTTGTAATTCAAAGCATGGCGGCTGAGACCTATGACCCCATCATGACGCCATCGTTCAGTTATCCGTTTCAGAGAACAACGGGGCCGGGTAATGGCACCTTATTTATGTTCGCTCAATTCGCTTCGGGGTTGGCACCACTTGTTTTGGCCATTATCGCAAAGCATGGACTCTTTAAACGCCCACATTGATAACCGCAGCAATCGCTTTTCCGTCTGGCTGATATTTTTCCTAAATCGAAAAAAATTTATCTTAAGTTAAAAAATTTGAACACTGCTTTAACTCCGATTATTCACGACAAAGAGTGTGATAATCGCCACAGTATTTTTGGGTGAGCGGCTTAACATTGCGATAACAAACAGTTTTTCTTCACAATGCGTTGACACCAACAACGCTAATCTTGGTTTCATGAAAAATATTTAATCGCACAATTTAAGATGCCTGATTTCAAATCAGACGGCACGGCAGTTCGTTGTTGGGGGTAGCGGAGATATTGGTGCAGCATTGGTCAAGCGATTGCCGGTACGAGAAATTCAAAACCATCTGCGGTGTCGAGGCGCAGGCCTATGTTTGATAATCAATTGCGCAACGTAATCAGCATCCAAATTGACGACTATGATAAGCATCTATAACCGGCATAAGAAACGGGTTCAAGAAAATAAAATTGATTTGGATTATCGTCGCAACGGGTTTGCTGCATAAAGGGGACCATCAACCCGAAAAAAAACAAATCAAGTGAGGCCGAGCATTGAGCACCTTGTTCGGGGCAAATGCCGCGTGCCCAGATTTTGCCAGATGTTTGATACCGTTGATGGAATAGAAAACAACCTTGCGGCTAGCCGCTCTTTCTGCGCGGGTAGGCAGTTTTAGTGATAACCGCCGGGGAGGAGGGAATGCTTATGGGGCCAGTAAAGCGCCCTGAATAATTATTCAAACGATGTCGATAGAATTAAAACGCACCCATCCTAACATCATCGTCAGCCTTCTACCCCCGGGGCACTACTGACACCAGACTGTCCAAACCCTACCAGTCCGGCGTTCCCAAAGGAGTTTATTTACCCCGCAGCAAACGGCCGGGTACAAATTGAAAAATCAAAAAGCTCGGCTTGGGGATTCCGGCAGTTTCAAAGACTGGAAAAATAAACTGATCGTCTGAAAAACGCATTATGCAAAAAAAGGGGATCATCTGGTTTTAGGAAAGATTTACGGCTAGGCGACAACGCGGCCGTTGCAGTCGCTGCAATAAATTTAACACAATTGGCCTGTATATACATAATCGACCCGCGCTGGTTTAACCCCAATGGATTCAACTGCATTCAAATGGGCAGCATCGCTGGCGTTTTTAATCCAGAGCCTTGAGGCCGGATGCCAGTCTGAGAGCCCACAGCAGCAACACTGCAGGTCTTTATGGGCATTCCCGTGAGCTTTTTGCGCAAATACTCAATTGCACACAGGCCAACTCTGTTTTTTGCTCAGAGTCAGCAGATTATGATTCAATCATGACTGGCAGCGGTTAAAAATGCCAGCTCCCATATTCATTGGCAATCGTTTAACACACACAACCTTATTTGAGGGGAAAACATTTACCGTTTGTCTTGTCAGAACTTCCCCGCGACCTTTAGCGAGTTTCGCCAACGGGTTGAACGAATTGAAATTCGCCAGCTCTCGATCAACCAAAACGGTTGCCGCCTGCACTGAAAATCAACCTGGATCAGTTTGACCTGAAAGAAACTGGGGACACCAGAACCTATTTCCAAGGTGGACATGAACAAGGCAGGCACCACCTTAATGACTATTTTTCCAGTGACCAGGCTCAGCATTACTGAAACCAGAAACAGCTGTCCGGCTGGCTAAACTCGACTAAATTTCACCCTGGCTGGCCAATGGCTGTCTGTCTGCCCGCAAGTTATTGAAGCGTTGCGCGAAACAAACGCACACGCTAGAGAATAAATCAACTTATTGGATTTATTTGAACTGCTGTGGCGTGAATATTTCCATGGTATGCAAAACGCACGGCGCAAAGCGTTCCATATCGCGGCATCAAGAACAAAAAACGCCTGAGCTGTTTTTAAACCCCGAGCGGTTCAAAATGTGTGCCGCAACACGCCCTTCGCTATCGTTAATGCCTGCATGATCAGCTCAACCAGACCGGTTACCTGTCAAACCGGGGTCGCCAGATTGTGGCCAGCTGCTTCGTTAATGAACCCGGGGTGGACTGGCGCTATGGCGCGGCCTATTTCCCCCGCAGCAGTTAATCGACCATGAAAGTCGCCAGCAACTGGCCAACTGGCAATATATCGCCGGTGTCGGGGCTGATCCACGCGGCGGCCGCCATTTTAATCTGGAAAAACAAACGCAGCTATTCGATCCGCACGGTGAATACATTTCCAAGTGGAACGGCAACGTCACTAATACCTTGCTGGATTCAGTTGATGCCCCGTTGGCCAGTGTGCTGATTTTCAAATCATGCCCCCAAACAAAGGAATAAATCGGGTTTACCCAATAAAACTTGCGCTGCTTTGGACAACGTTTATGTGGCGCAAAAAAATGGCGGCACTGCTGGTTCACGTCAAGTACTGCTCTGACCGCTGCCATTCGCTACGAGATAAAAGACAAAAATGAAAAAAAAACTCATCGTTTTTCCCAATCAGCTATTCGAAGATCATCAAGGCTTTTACAGAACCCGATGAGATCATGCTGATCGAGGACGTTTTTTTTTTTAAGACCGGCAGTACCGCTGAATTTTCATGCCCAAAAACTGAAATAGCACAGAGCTTCGATGATGTCTTACCAGGAAAATTTTTTATAGCCAATGGGCTACAAAACACGCAACTGGAGGGGGTCAAAGCCGATCTAAATAAACTATTTTCAGGCATCGCTGATCAACAGATTATTCTAATGGGTCCGTGTGACTGGGTATTGAACAAACGACTTAAACGACTGATTGATCAACACTCACTCAATGTAAGCTGGCTGGAGTCGCAGCTGTTTTCAACAACTCCCCAAAATAAATGGGGCCTATGCTAAAAATAAAAACGCTGGTTGATGGCTGATTTTTATAAGTTCCAGCGCCAGCGGCTCAATGTTTTAATGGATGGTGATCAGCCTGCTGCGGGAAAAATGGAGTTTTGATTGGGAGAATCGTAAAAAAATCCCCCTTAAACAACGCGACCAAATACCGCCCATCAGTTTTCCCGCGCAGAATCACTATATCCAGCAGGCCAAAGAATATGTTAAAACGACTTTTCCCTGATTCGCTGGGCAAAGCCGACTCATTTTGCTATCCCACAATCATGATGCGCGAGATCCTGGCTGGATGACTTCCTGCAGCAGCGTTTTGAATTATTCGGTACTTATGAGGAGCACTGATCCCTGACAAAGCTGGCTCTATCATAGTGTCTTAACGCCCATGTTTATGTTGGTTTGTTAACGCCAAAACAGATAGTTAACGCCGCACTGGATTTTGCAGATAATAAAATTTCCATTCCTATTAATAGCCTTTAAGGTTTTGTTCCCCCAGATCATCGGCTGGCGTGAGTTCATGCGTGCAACTTATGAGATTTAGGCGTCACTATGCGCACCGGTAACCATTGGGAGCATAGCCATAAAATGCCGGTGAGTTTTTACACCGCTACAACCGGCATAATCCGAAGACGATGTGTTTCGTCGTGTGCTAAAAAACCGGGCTAGTCATAAAATTGAACGCCGATGGTGCTCGTGGATTTATGTTTTATGTCGATTGTGCTGAGAAGATTTACAAATTTTTTTTCATGGTTTTGTTTATAATGCGTACGACTGGGTGATGGTGCCTAATTGTACCCAGACCCAGAATCCCGACGGGGGCCTGATTCCCCTCCAAGCCATATTTTTCCGGTCAGTTAAATTAAAAAAATGGGCTTAACCCCAAAACGGAGACTGGACTGAAATCGGGGATGGACTTTACTCCCTGGATTTGGGAAAAAAAAGATCAGCTAAAAGCCAACCCCCGCTGGAAAATGATGTGCGCCATGGCAAAAAAAAGGGATAAAAACCCCAAAGGATGATCATTTACGGTCGGCAGAAATTCCTCAACCAACCGGGTTTAAAGGAATTTTTAAATTGCCTGGGATTAATTCCTTACGATATAGTATGTCGGGGTTTCCACCCCAATTTGGGTGTCGCTTTTTGGGAACCAGGATGGCTAAGCGCAATCCCGGGCCCAATCACCCCAACAAAACCCCTTTTTTGCGCCAAAATATATTCCAGTTGATCGGAAATTTCGAATCGACTTGCTGGCACGCGCAATCGCACGCTTGACATTTTCTACCCCAGATCCGATGGGGAAGGCCGGTAACTAAATTCCGTCGCCATTAATTGTTTTTCGACTGCACCCCATAAATCCGCTAGCCCCAAAAATTAAAAACCTTTGCTGCGATCACATTTTGAAAAACCCCTACCTCGTTTTAAACACCACATATCATTGAAAAAAAAACGTCGACCCGGCTCGATCATAATTTGAATGAAACATGCAGGCGGCCTGAGTACTTTTTTCTACCGCATCAAGATCATCGACCAGAATGCCAACATGATTAAAACCCACCAGCCCTCGCTGATCATGCTTAAGCGGCTGACTGCCTCACCTCACCATACATGCGATGTAATCATCATCGTACCAATGTGAATAGTATAGCCGCCCATTTGAGAGGGACCTTGCCAGCGAATTTCCAGTCAAAAATTTGTTCTAACATGCCTGCTGTTTTTGTGGATCACTAACAGTCAGATAACATGTTCCAGTTTGCTCATGACTTTCCTCTAAAACTATCGGTTGACTGTTCCTAATCATAAAAGCTAAGTTACTTGAGGTCAAGCAAATTCTTTAAACTATCAGGAGGCTTTATGCCTACACCTACATTTTTGTCGATTGGTAAAATCGCAGATCGAACAGGATTACCGTATCAGCAATTCGTTATTACGAGAGCGAAAACCTGGTTCATCCAATTCGCAATGCGGTGGTAAACGATTATTTAACCGCCCTGACATCCGCCGTTTATCATTTATTATGATCGCCCAACAACTCGGCTTTACACTAGGCCAGATTCGAACTCAGCTTGATCAACTACCTAATGCTCGCACCCCAACAAAGAAAGATTGGACTAAAATCAGCAAAGGTTTTAAGCATGAAC
Organism: Conus ventricosus; assembly: GCA_018398815.1. Taxonomy (NCBI): domain Eukaryota; kingdom Metazoa; phylum Mollusca; class Gastropoda; order Neogastropoda; family Conidae; genus Conus; species Conus ventricosus. The sequence goes on from JAFLJL010004646.1 coordinate 9,368, forward strand.
TCGATCAACGTATTGTCAGTTGTCACGCATGCGGGATAAATTGGATCAATGTATTGGCTGTGGATGTTTATCCTTAAAAGCCTGTGCGCTCTATAACCGGAAGATCAGGCGAAAAATCATGGTGCCGGCCCGCGTTATATCCTGGGTGATAATCCACCTACGAAGTAGAGCCTTAAGGCTGTAATTCCAGCACCTGATTGTTATCGATCATGCGCTTGATCTGTTCAATTGAATAGACTGGAATATCAGTTACACATTCATTGACCTGATAAATATCACCCAATACTTGTTTGCGTTTATCGACAGCGTTAATAGTATCTCTGGCATTGATTTTATTGCCGCTTGCCGCAGGAAAAAATAACACTCCGGCAACCAGACTTTTGCTGTTTTTTTCTTTTTAAGGTTAGTTTTTTGATCGCGTCGAGTCACCGATTCGCTGCGCTGTTTCGTCACAACTCATCGCGCTGTCGGTTGTTCGGTGAGACACCATTGTTCGTGACTGCACGCAGGCTGACAAAATTAATAGTAAGATTAGTGAGGGAATTAGTTTTTGTTCATCTGTTTAGGCTTTATGATTTAGGGCTGATTATAGCCAGACTGAATTTTGTTTTGAAATTATGCAGATAGCACAGCGTTATGACGAGCCAAGCGTGGCAATCCACAGTTCAAAAATCCGGATTCCCCTGGAGGCGGGAATGACGACATAAATCATACTCAACAACTATTTCTTGGTAGGCAACTCATCAAACTCAGGCAGGTCTGATGTCGATTCATGCCACGGTGCTTTGGAAGCAACAAAATATTCCACTGTGGTTTAACTTGTGGGTCTTCATCTAACGTACCGGCTGTAATCACCATTGTTCGTCCGCTTTTTTCAAGCCAAGGCAAGGATGAACCACAGTTTTTACAAACGAGGTTGCGAAATATTGGTGTCGTCTGGTTCATAACGACCGATATATTCTTCACCGGAGGTCCATCTAAAATCATCCTTTTTCACAAAAAGGTTTGACGCATGAGCACTGCCAGTGAATTTGCGCAACGTGAACAATGGCAATATTGAAAAATATTCATGTGGTCAGTGATTACGTAACGCACCTTGCCACAAAGACAGCTTCCTTTAACTCGATAATCTGACATTGAGTTTGTTCCTTACATTATTAAAGATAATCTTAACAGATTAAACCATTGCCTGAAAATGCGCTGGATGTCCACTAAGTAGAAGCTTGCTAGCAAGCGGTCAAACGCACACCTTTTTTCGCCAAAATTTGTCCTTCGATCATAATCATTTTGTTGTTCTTGTATCTCATTAAAAATTGATGCAGTAGCTGTTGAACTCGGTCATACAACTCTTTTTTGGTTTCTTGTGCCGCAGCTTTGCGGCGGCTACATTAAGTTTATTTTCTAGTTCCTGATACATCCTGCTATGATTTTTCTCATGCTTTTTTAGAGCGGGTCATTGCATTATCCCATTGCTCAACAACACATTCTTTTGCCTGCGACCGTTGCTCCATTTGGCAAAGTGATAACTATATTTTGGTCAATTATCACAGACTTAATAAAAATTTCCGTCTTCATTTCGGTAACGTCTAACTTTTGTTTTCCCGTGCTGAACTCAGTGAACCCGGCAGCTCCATTTGGACTACTGGTTGTTATCGCATCATGAAGTTGTTTTGTCGTGTTTCCGCTAACTATGTAGTATTTCATCGTAACTGTCGTCAGTGCAGTCGCAAGTGTGGCATGAAATAAAAAATAAGATAGCTAGCAGGAACTTAAGGACCGCATTGTAAGTTTGATCATCATATTTCACACCTTTTATTATTCACTGATACTGTCGATAAGACTATTAAACCAAATTACCAAGGATACTAAGACCTAATGATTTTCTCGACAATTTACGCGGCCAAAATCATGGGTAGGTCCCTCCCAGTGCGGGGAAAAAACGGCCACCATCGTAAGCCGGTGAAAAGCGACCCTGTTGTAATAACTCCAGCATACCGATGTCTTCTTTGTTGAGATCGTCCCACATTTTAATCAGCTTCCGTGGTCTTTGTGTTTATGGATTTGCGGCATCGCCGATTAAAAACACATGCAGTTCTTCTGGGGTTTTTTATTGGGCGCAACCGGATAAGACACTAATAAGGTAAATTGATCCGGGTAACTTCTGCGCCAAAATGCGGGAAACAAAAAAACCACGGGCCACGCTTGCATCCTGTTCAGGAAGGTTGGATAACTGGGGAAGCCTTGCCCCGTCCCTCCTCAACTCGGGAAAAAATATAATCATTGTAAAAAACATGCTCAGTCCACCACCTGACCAACGCACGTTCTCGGGGCAAATTTAAGCAGGCGCGGATGCACAGCAAAGACATGGTAGCCTTTTCCCTATAATTTTCGTAGATCAACTTCCAGTTGGCGCCCGATTTCAAAATCCAGCCTGCCCGCCCAACGAATCGATGAAAAATCATAATTCGGGTTCGGGCCAGCATCGGTGCCCGCCAATCCTCAAAACGGTTCAGCATCACCCCAGATATTGACAAACAAACAACCGTTCCAGTTTTCACAACGTGCTTCAACCAGGTCAAGCTTGGGGCCCCCCACCACTTTGATCAGATCATGCTGATCGGGGCCGAAAAAATGTGGCCGAGAAATAAGCTTGCCATCTAAGCCATAGCTCCAGTTGTGATAAGGACAGGTTAGCACGTCTTTCACAAGGCTCAGTGATTAGCTTGGCCCCCCGATGCCGGCAAACATTGTGTAAGGCACGAAATTTGGGGTTATCGCGGCCATGCACATGATCAGTGGCGCCCCACCAATTTCAATTGTTTTTATGTCACCGGATTTGGGGAAATTTCCGCCGCAGCGCCTGCGAATACCCAAGAGCGTCTGAACACCCTTTGTTGTTCCCGCTTTAACCATTCATCTGACCCAAAAAGCGGCATTGGGTAAGCCACTGGCGTCTTCAATGGCGGCAAAAGTTTGCTCAAAGCCTTCTTCCCCAAGTAAGGGTTTCACTCTATCGACGTAAAACGAATCGAATTGACGGGTGTCAACAGCCATCGTCAGTCCAACAACTCTGCTTCAAATGGATATTCATGAGCAACTCATAACCTGAATCTGTTAGCAAAACCTGTTGCCGAGCTTAACACCATCACGCACCCACTGCCCGACTAACTTTCAATACACACCACCATACCCGGCCTCAAAATTTCCCGTCATAGGGGTTTGGACCTTGAAGATGGTTTTAAAGCGGGGTTTTATCGCACATACCCACGGATGAGTATGCAAGGATAAACATTTTCATGGTACTGTCATCGTGCGGTAAAAGCGTTGCTGGGGAAATCACTGAACTTAAGGGCCGGGTTTTAATAACGCCATTTATGAGCACTTCATCATAAGAATTTTTGTATAAACTTTTTTCCTTTGGGCGGTTTTCGGTCCAAGCAAGTGCGGGGAAAATCACGAAATAACCAAACGGCCCCCCATAAAGTACAAAACCCAAATAAAACACCCGGGTTGGGTTTTTTTGCAGGAGGCTTCCTTAACCCCGGGTTGATTTGCGGTCCCGATGCCAGCTTCGACCCTCATGCCAACGCCGTCATGGCAAGGTTGGCATAGTTCAATAATCCCCATAACTGCACTTCGGAAACCCCCGCGTTTTATTGGCTTGCTTAAGCTTGCCAATCCCTAACTCAGCGACGGCAAAGCCCAACGAATGCATTCAACTCGTCCGCAGACTTGATGATCTTTGGCGTGTTCAGAAATACAAACACCATCGATGACTTCCAAACCCTTTCTTTCAAGTGCCTGATGATGCTGGATTGACATACTCTATCGCCCCCCGGGCGATTATCGTGCCAATTTCGCTCAAAAAAATTGGCGATGTCATCGGCTAAATTCCGGGCTGTATCGTTTAATGAAACCCGCCATCAAAATAGGAAATGGCGCGCCCTGGTCGAACGTCATCGGCAAATGAATTAGGATCAAAAAGCATTATAAAGACACACTGGCCCTTCAATTGGACGAATACATAGGTAGTCCGTATGTGTGACTGGAAAAACCCCATAACACCGATAGTTAGCAGCGTAACGCAAGCTGACCGGACTGACCAGCATGCACAGGGCCGCACCAGATTTTTTTAGCTCGCGCCGGATTTCGCCGAGACGGTACTGATGCAAACGCTCAAATCGATTTCGGCAATGGGCGAATTTCCTGGATAAATCGCTCCAGTCATCGTTGGTAACTAAAAAATCAGGGTGTGAAATATTCATGCTCAGTGATTAAATAAAAGTCAATTTATTATTGATCTATTTACCGATATGAAAAAAATGCTATGATAATTTTCATGAAATTAGAATTTTAGCATACAAAATAATCATAAACAACCAGCGAACTTGGCGATGAAATTCGCCAGTTACGCAAAGCGCATTCAATGACCTTAGCAGAATTATCAGAAAATGCGGTTTGCTCTGTCAGTTTTTTAAGCAAGATTGAACGTAATCAGGCACGCCCATCACTAACCGCCATGCGGATATTGCTGAAGCCTTAGAAGCACCAGTCGGTTGGGTTTTTTTTAAAATGACGGTCCGGCACCGGCTAATGAACGCCCTTATATAGTGCGAGCAAATGCGCAGGCGTTTGAACTTACCCGTAAACTTTTCTACAAGATTATCTGGGGAGGAAGATCATCTACTGTCAGCATCGCTCGATGGACAACTGGCTCTGGGAATCTCGCGTTACGCACCGGGGGAAACTCCGGCGATGATTTTATACTCACCGCGGTGAGGAGGCCGGTCTCATACTTGAAAAGGTGAAATTGAAATTGCTCTCGCTGACAAAAAGTTTTGTCTAGGCGAAGGTGACAGTTTTTCATTCCCCAGTGATATTCCACACACATTCCCTAACCCGGCGATGTCGATGCGATTGTAGTCTGGGCTAATACCCGATTTCGCTCAGGCCATAGCATGGAGCAGTGCCAACCGATGGAGATCCGAACGTTGTCCCGGGAAAAACTAACAATCCCATTTCGCACTTGTTGCGGGATCTTCACAAAGAGAAGTCCTTGCATTGCACCCGAT
>JAFLJL010004647.1:0-20604 GCA_018398815.1 Conus ventricosus
TGTTTAAAAACGTTCACCCCCCAGCCCACCCTCGTTTTGCCCTGGGTACACTTTTTCCAAAACAGCGAACCCACCCCACCACCCCCCACCCCACCACACCCATCAAACCAAATAATCATCATCTCACGCTGGGGGCGTCGCGCATTGTCGGACCCTTGTCTTCCTTCTTTTTTTTTTTTCTTTTTGTTTTTTTTTTTCAAAAGTAGGGGGGCCCGTTACAAAAGCGGCGTGTCTTTTTGTCATTGTGTTCGTTTTTCTGCCTTTCTCCCCCCCCCCAGAGGCTTCCCCCTCTTTCGTGTCTCACGTCCTGGCGCTTTTGTCGGGGTTCTCCATCTCGTCGGGCGTAAACCCCGTTTTCATCAGCTTTTTGCATTTCATTTTTTAAAAAAAAAAATTTCATTACGCTCTAGATGTAATGTAAAAAAATGAAAATAACAATAAAAAATTTGAAATTTTTTGTTGTGAGATTATTCCATTGTGCGGGGTTGTCATAATTGTAGTATATAATTACTCTAAATTTCTTCTGCAACAACAAACCAACCAACCTACACTACACTACACTACACTAACTAACTATTTTTATTATCTTTTTAAAAATTTAACATTCTCCCATCTTCGTCATAAAAGACAGCGGCCGCAAATCAAAAAAATCACCATCATCCTCATCATCACTCATCAATATCATCTCAACACAACAACAAAAACAACCAACAACCCACGCTGGCATCAAGGCCTAACACCACCCTTTCGTCCACAGGGATGAGCAAGTTCTGAACCGTGGCCGGGCCGCCCTGTGCGTTGCGGGGGTTTCGGGGTTTCTCGGTGATCTGGCCCTTTCCCTAACAGCACCCGCACATCTTCAGGGGCGCCGACAACCTCAACACCACCTTGACGCCGGGGGCCGCGTGTCCATGTCGCTGCGGCCGTGACGGTGGCCTCCCACTGATGTGGCCCGGGGGGCCTCCTGACCCACCCCGTCCCATCAAAGGGCACATGCAGCTGGGGGAGGGGGGTGGATGAGGAGAGGGGGCCGAAAGATAAACAGACAGGTTTCAGATGCATCACCATTCCCAAAGGTTTCCCGCTCCAACTGATGAAGGAGTTCTTGATCAACACAGGGAAATTCCCCCTAAAATGTTATACACACACATCACACGCACACGACACACACACGCACACACAACACACACTCCACATACACACCCAACACACACACACACCACACACACAACACACAAAACCCCCCACATACATACACACAAACCGCAACCCCACCAACAAAACACAAAAAACACAAACACAAACACACACACAACAACACACCACAACATACATACAAAACATACACGCACACGCGCACACACACACACACACACACACACACAACACCACCACACAACAACACACCCAAAACAACATACACACACACACCACACACATACAAACACACACACACAACACACACTCCCCCATACACACCTCCAGAAAGAGGAGGAAGGGGAGAAGAGAGAGAAGAGAGACAGACAGACAGACAGACAGACAAACAGACCGACAGACAGGTAGACCCCACAGACCGACAGGGCACTCACACTTTGCTTGCAAACGCGTTACACACACAACACACACACACACACACACACAGCTACACACCCACACACACACACACACACACACAACACACTCACACACACACACACACACATACTTTCACCCTAGTTTTCCACACACACTCACCATGTTCCAACGCACCGCACACACGCTCAAGGTACTTGCATACATGCATGGAGACCCGGGGCGCGGTTACCACCCCTTACCCCCTGTTTACATGCTCACAAGCAAGCGCGCGCGCAGCGCACGCACGCACGCACGCACGCCCGCACGCCCGCACACACACACCACCACACACACACACACACACACACATGCATTTCAAAAAACGCACGCACTCCATGCCGCATAAGGACGCATACGCATGCATACGTACGCAGAATGCTTGTATACAACAAACACACACACACACACACACACGAACACACCACTACAACACTGTCACCGGAATCAAAAAAGTAGAAACAACCTAACATGGGGAGTTCTGCCAGCCATTTGTTTCGGACATAAGTCCAAACCTCAAAACATTCTAGGCGCCATGTAGACCGGTAGGCCCATGGCTCGGATCCGGCAATTAAGCTTAGGGAGAGAATTCATGGGACGGTACGATCCACCCCCGACTGACTAAGCCGTTTTGAACCGACGCCCTCGATGTTCAAGCGAGACACAGACGTAGAGCCGAGCGTCCGCTCATCTAGCCACTAACTATTTGTGGAAACCACCGTCATTGTTACTCAGACTTCCGTGGTGCCTACCCAGACCAGCTAGCCACTTTAACAACCATTTCCACGACTTAAGCCCAACGGCAGCCAGTCCCGTAGGAACGGGGGGAGGTAAGAGTTGTGGTGGGGGTGAAATCTAGCTAATCAATTAAATGACCAATTGACCACCACAGAGAGTAAGGTGTGTAGGCGTGACTGTCATGATTGAACAACCAATGACTTAGAGGGGATAACTTTGGGTAACAGGGCGGTAAAAATACTGACCAATGGTACTCCGCCCTTTTTGGACAGGTCGGAAACGAATAAAGGGAATTCGTGAGTGAGAGAAGGGAGGAAAAACGAACAGACAGAGAGAGAGAGAGGAAAAAGTTTCGGGAAGTAGTTTCCTCTGCCTACAGAAGGGAGGGAGATATGGCTAAACGAACAGAAAGAACGAGGGGGATAACGAACAGAGAGAGAGAGAGAGAAGAGGTTCTGGAGTGGAGCTCCTGCTGCAGGAGAGAGGGCAGGAGAGAGAGAGATGAGGGGAGGAGAGAAGAGGAACCAAGTTGAGAGATTAGCATAATAGTCTGCAGAGGAAGAACTGAGGAGAGATGAGGAGAGAGAGAAGAGTTTGCTAATAATGAAGAAAAAAGAAGAAAAGAAAAAGAAAAGAAAAGCAACCATGTCCTTTGATAAGAGCAGACTAGAAGAAGAGAGAGAAGAGTGCAATGCTTTAATGCAGGAAGAAAGAAAGGAGAACAGATCGAGTAGATAAAGACCACTGTTCTAACGACCCAAACCGGGTTCGACCTCAGTACCTGGCACGTCACACTTCGCAAGCAAACCACAACCAACGCCAACAGTCCACACCTACACCCAGGGCGCCCTCAGACCACAAACCATGCCTGGCATTGTGTCGTGTATGTGAAAGTGACAGTGAAAAGAAAAAGAAAAGAAAAAGAAAAAAACACAGTGAGTCGTGAATAGTTTTAAGATCACCTGAGCCAGGTAAAGAGTTAGAAATCTGTTTATACCCGGATAGTTAAAGATGTATTAGATAAGATGATTGTGTGAAGTTCAGGAAAGAGAGAAGTTTTATTTCATTTTGAATCCATATGCAATGATGTATCGTTCTATGATCCTGGTAGTAAAGTAATAGACTTTACTAATGTTTGATGTACAATGCCTTGAATAAAATAATGAAGATCGAAGCAAGCTGTGATGTGTTTTGGGCATGTGCGGCTAGTCCTTCCACCCACTGACATTACACCGAGGTTGACCAATTTATTGGCGAGCTTCCTATAGACCTGGCCCATAACTTATAATGTTCAACTTCTCAGAGAGGAAGCTGTTGGGATTCAAGAATTGTAATCCTAAGACAAAGGGTTGTCTTACTGTATGTTCCCAAGAAAGTTAAATACTAGGCTTGGCAATTGCTTCCTAAGATAGTTAATACTAGGCTTGGCTTTCCGCCATCCAGATTACTCATTTCCGCACAGATTACCTATAATTCGCTCTCATAGTTGGGTCAGGCCAGGGCGTCGTTATAAAAACTAACTACGATGTTCCCAAGCAAATATAAATCAATTCCATAGATTGTGCTATTACGTCACTCGAGTCGGTAACCACCAGTGTGGCTGTCCGTATTATAAAATCTTGTTCAAAAAAAACAAAAAAAAGAAAGAGATATAAATTGCGGAAGAAAAGAACAACCCCTATTGAACAACTCGGAGCCCCGCTCGTGATCTAGGTTACCGGGAGAAGAGTTGCGAGCATTCGTCGAAAAACCAGCAAAAGATGAAAGGATGAACGCGCGGAAAACTGGCGCGTTGCAGTAGAAGCGCATGTAAATAGAAAAAAAAAATTCAGGATTCAGGCACCAATGATAAAAGAAGCGCAGAAACAGAAAGAATAAGGGGCAACGCGGAGACAGAAAATTAAAGAATCAATTAGAAAAAGAGAAAGAGAGGAATACAAAGGAGACCACCGAGGATGGCAGAGTTCATTTTCCATGACTCTGTCGCAGCTATCTCTCACCCGACCCATAGTGCCAAAAAAATTTCCCTTCGGAAGGAACCGATTCCGATTGATGCATACATCATCGTTTTCGAAACGTTTGCGACATTTCAGGGTTGCCTCCAGAAGAGTGACAGTCCTTTTGTCGGCGTTACTGACGGGAAGGTCATTTGCAGATTTCACTGCGTTACCAGTAGAACAACAGTCCTGATTTTGGTGCTGTGAAGAGTCATAAATGAAGGGTTTGACCTCACAGAGGAAGGATCAGGAAAAAATTCGTTCAGCTAAATTACAACAGGTGAGACGTACACTCGGGCACACAGTTTTGGTGCACGACTAGATCACTATTTTGATAAATGGTTAGAGTTGAGTGGTACGAAAAAGGAGTTCGCCGAGTTGAAAGAGCTAGTTCTGAAAGAACAGATTTTGCAGTTGCTGCCCTGAGTAAACCATACAGTTGAAAGAGGAGACAAGAGCCAAGACAGTACAGGAGAGTTGTTAAGTTCGCAGAGGTGATAGAGAGGGCACGTTATAGGGCACAAAGGAGTCAGGAGAAACAGGAGCCTAGGCACAGGTGAGAAGAGTGCAAGGAGACAATGAAGTTGTCCTGCCAAGTCTGCAAACCCAGTGGTGGGGCTGCAGGAAGGGCAAAGGACATTAGGATTTCATTTTGTCACAAGAAGGACAAGTGGCGAGGATTGACGCATGATGTATTCCAGAAGGCAGCAGCCTTGCAAGAGGTTGATAAGGGTCGACAAGAGAAACGAACCGTAGCGTGAACCAAAGGGATTCAGTCAGAAAGAGGTGGAGTGCAGTCTTAGGCAAGCCACAGGACAGCAGTCCAGTGTCAGGGATGGAGGGGCACTAGGCTGAGTGGTTGTATACCAGTGGAATGAAGGGTTGGGTGGCAGCAGAGGTAGAAAGTAGATATTACGAGACACTGGATGTTCAAGCTGGTATACGAACCAACCGCTGGTCGATAAAGGGATTATGACAGGGCAAATCCAAACCTGTATCTCTAATCGATGGCCCACCTGAGAGGGAGTATTCCAGAGTGCAAAGTATATGAAGTACGTACCCCTTACTCTCCTCAGTCAGTTGTCCGCGTTTGGTGATGAGTAAACCCCTTCACGATTTGATCCATTGGAAAAATTCATGGGCAAGGGATCCAGGGGATCCTGGAGATTAGTTTTACTGCTACAAGGGTCCAGCAGTTCAAACACAGGAGCAAGTAATGGGGAGGAAAAAGGTTGTTAAACCGTTAGATGTTCCAAAGAAGCCGGGCATAGACGTGTCGCCTGATGAAGTTTAGGGCTGCACAGAACACGACCCATCGCAGACGAGGAAGACTTGGGAGTTGGCAAAGGTGGAGAGAAACAGGAGGTTAGAGGAGGTGAGACAGAATTTCTTGTGAAAAGATGGCGGCAGTTTTACCGAGTGTTCAGCCAAGGGGAAGACAGTGTAAGGTGACCACTCTTTAGAGTACCAGCAGGAAATCGAGACACGTCATGTCCAGTGGGTCACGAAGTCCGCTCATGCTGGTCATCTCCGCACCGGATGAAAACGGCTGACCGAGTCATATGATGATTTTCAATGGCCAGGAGCAATGGCAGACAACAGCGTTTCTGCCATGACTGTACGTGTGCAAAGGTCCAGAGCCAGCAAGAGGGCAAGAGGATGCGCCTCTTAAACATCCCCCATTAAAAGACACACCATTCAAGGAACGAGTGGCTATTGATCTGATTGGCCCAAACTCGCCCTGTTCCAAAGAAGGGCACAGGTAAGAGACATCAAGTTTGCATAAGGAAAGGTAAGCAGGAAGCTAGGGTCGTTCAGAAGAAGCAATATGACAGGAAGGTGCGGAAGCAATTCCCTCAAGGTGGGAGATCAAGTCCTGGTACTGCTTCCCACGGTCACGACAAGCTTGCGATGTAATGAGAGGACCATTCACCTCACGAAAAGGTCGGACGAGATTACCGAATAGATGTGAATGGAAAACCAAAACTTTTCCATGCAAATTTCCCTCCAGCAAAAATAAACGAGCGTGAGACTCAGCACATAGGCGCAGCAGTAATCAATGATGAGTGAAAAGATACCCAGCAGAAGAAGGGGAGATTTTTGTGTGCACTAAGTTCCAGAAGGGTTTGGGGAGAGTCATACAGGGATTGTCACTGAATGAAGGGCTAGACAGTAGGAGTTTCCTAGGTTTTGTTGTCGGAGTCGACACCAAAGCAGCCGGAAAGAGAAAGGTGTAGAAGATGTATTAATTCAGAGAGACCAAAGACCAAAAACAGAAGTCAGGAGACTGCTAGGTATTATTGGGTTCTATAGGGCGATTTGTCCCAAATTTTGCTGCAATCACACGAGTCCACTCAGGATTTGGTCTAGGCAGGAAACCGGCAGTGGTCGAGATGCAGACGCTGCAGAGCAAGCACTGCAGACCGTGTGGAAAGACTAGTTCCCGTCCCATCTATGAACTACCAGATATGTCCAGACCAAAACATTTTTGTTGCGGAACAGATGCATCAGGTGGTGGGATAGGTGCAGTATTGTTGCAGGAGCAAGAGGAGTCGAGTTTCCTGTGAATATGCAATCAGTAAGTTGACAAAGTGTGAAGAAGGGTACGCAACGGTGAAAAGAGTGTTTAGCTGTCGTGTGGGGCCGTGCAAGAATTCCCACAAAAACATGTAATGGGAAAGAGTTCGTGATAGAGACAGATCACCAACCAATCAAATTCCTGCAGGAGGCGCAGCTGAAAAAACAAGCAGGTTCTGCGTGAGGCAATGGGCTATGCAGCCCTCTCAGGTAACGAGTGCCGTCACTGAGTGTCCAGGACGACCAAGAATGCGGAGCATGACTAAATAAGCGAGTATCTAGCACTGCAACTCCGAGGAAGTCAGTCCACATCCGGGGTGTCTTTGTTGATATATGTGTTGATGACAGTTATGATTGAATGGATATGGTCCATTCCCAGTTGGCTAAGGTTCAAATTATTTTTGTGTTAGACTTGTTCATTATTTCTTTGTGAACTTGATCATGTGGATGTAGTAATGCTTGGAGCATACAGTCGCTTGTGGAGTGATCATTAATTTTGCAATAATGGAGGATGGAGCTTCTCAGTGAAGTGTCATGGATCGTGATCGATATTATATTGTCTTATCATAAGAATAGTAGAAGATAAGATAAGTGCAAATCCGCAGGTCAGCGGGGAATCGCATAGAGGCGCCCATATGTACGTTAATAAAATAGAAGTATAATAAACGCAAGAGCGCACGTCACCTGATAACACATTGGGAGTGGTATCACTAATGAGTATTTTATACACTTATCAACCGATGGTGTAAAGTAATTTTATTAAAAAACTTTGTCACGTGAAGCAGTGTGTCAGCAACTTCGGTTGTTGTTTTTTTGTACCGATTTTTTGGACAATTGCGAGCATGGTCCTTTTGCAAGGGGGAAATTGTCACGGACAAAAGAAGTGAAACAACCTAACGTGGGAGTCGCCAGCCAATTTGTTCGGACATAAGTCCAAACTCAAACATTCAAGGCGCCACGTAGACCGGGGCCCATGAGGCTCGGATCCGGCCAATTAAGCTTAGAGGAGAGGCTTCATGGAGACGGTACGAAACCACCAGACTGACTAAGCCGTTTTGAGGGGACCGACGCCTTCGATGACAAGCGAGACGATCGTATAGCCGAGCTCAGCTCAACTAGCCACTTTGTGGAACCAGTCGACATGGATACTCAGACGTCGAGGGTGCCTACCCAGACAAAGCTAGCCACTTTACAACTGACCAGAGTTCCAGACTAACAAGCCCCACACGGCGCCAGTCAAGTAGGAAAGGGGGGAAGGTAGTGTGTGGAGGGGGTGAAAAATCTACTAATCAATAAAATGACCAAATTTGACCACCAAAGAGAGTAAGTGATGTAGGCCGTGACTGTCATGATTGAACATCCAATGGAAATAGAGGGAGATAACTACGGTATCAGGGCTAACATACCTTGACCAATGGATACTCGCCCTTTTGGACAGACGGAAACGAATAAAGGAATGCGTGAGTGAGAGAAGGGAGTAGGAAAAACGAACCAGACAGAGAAGAGAGAGTGAGGAAGTTCGGGAAGAAGGATCTCCGCCTACAGGAAGGCAGGGAGATGAGAACGAACAGACAGAACGAGGGGAGAACGAACAAGAGAGAAGAGCGATAGGATCTGAGTTAGCTCTGTCAGGAGAAAGGGCAGAGAGAGAGAGAGATGAGGGAGGAAGAGAAGAGAACAAGTTGAAGATTAGCAAGCTACTTGTCTGCAGAGGAAGGACTGAGGAGAGATGTGGAGAGGAGAGAGAGTTAGCTAATTAATGAAGAAGAAAAGAAAGAAACGAAAAAGAAAAGAAAAAAGCAACCATGTCCCATTTGAAAAGAGCAGACATTGAAGAGAGGGGAGAAGAGAGGAGAGTGCAATGCGTTTTAATGCAGGAAAAGAAAGGAAACAGATCGATGTTTGATAGTCACTGTACTAAACCCTAACCGTGTTCGACCTCATACCTGGCAGCGTCACTTCGCCAAGCAGAACCACAACCAACGCCAAACAGTCCTCACCTGAACCAGCGCCATCAGACCAAAAAACCAGTGCCGGCAGTTGTGTCCGTGTCTGTGAAAGTGACAGTGCAAAGAAAAAGAAAAGAAAAGAAAAAAAACAGTGATTCGTGAATAGTTAAGATCACCTGCCAGGTAAAGTCGAAATCTGTTTATAACCCGGGATAGTATAATGATGCTTTAGATAATGATATATGTGAAGTTCAGGAAAGAGAGAATTTTTTATTTCATTTGATTCCATATGACATTGGAGTTTTCGATCTATGATCATGTGGTATAAAGAATAGAACATTACTAGAGTATGATGTGACAATGCATGATATATGAATGACGAAAGCAAGCTGTAGTGTGATTGGGCTGTGCGCTAGTCCATCCTCCACTGACTGACATTACACAGAGGTATGACACACACACCACACACACACACATACACACTCACATACACACACACCGCGCGCGCGCACTTTTCTCCCTTACATCCTCTTCTCTTCTTTCATTCTGTCTTTCCGACCCCCCCTTTCTGTGTTTTTCCTCCGTGTTTCTGGCAACACGGCTTCAATTCTAAAATCTATAATAGGCATCCCTCCGTGTCTTCTTTGAACCCCCCCCCCGCCCCCCTTGTTGTTGGTCGCTCCTCTTCTGCTGCTCAAAATGGTGCCTAGCCCTCCACAGAGTACCAGTTGCTGTTCAAGTACTTCAAGTTGGCAGCAGGGGCTACATTGCTTGCTTTGTTGCTTTGCTCACCGAGACGTTAAGACTACTAGGTGTAGTGTGGGGGCAAGCTTGCTGCCTAAGCATGTTAAAGGGTGGGTGGGAAGGTGGGGGGGGGGATGCTGGGGGATATACGAACAGATTTCTTGTCCTCCCTCCCCCCCCCCCCCTAAACCCGATCCCTTTTAAGACAATTGTCTAGTTCCTGTCGAAGATTGAGGGGAATTTTATCAAGTAGCATTACATGCTTTCGATAATCCGGTGGATTTGAAGGGATATACAAGAGCTTTACCAATTAAAAAAAAAAAAAAAATGAAACACTTGAATCGGGTTCCGGTCACTCGAAATCGATCTGCAAGATAAGACCTTTTATAAATGAGTCCAGATTAATGAGAAGCGATCCAACAAATATATTAAGTATTGCATCGCTGCTCATTAATTATCACATCACTTGCTTTGACCTCTTCGAACTTGGGGCCCAGTCCAGCCAAGCAGGAAAAAAAAGTGCAATTTGCGGCAATGCAAATGGATAGATCTTACGAGTATTAAAAAAAAGTAGGACCCCCCCACCCACCCCCCCACAAGTTTTCTGAGATGATAAAGAGTAGACATAGTTTTAGACTGGATATGGGATAGAGTCTGAAAGTTAGCCTCCAGCAAATGCACAGAAGATAGAATTTTATACAACGTTTATTGATTATCCGGCATCTTCCATACTCGCTGCTCGATGCGCGTCTGATCCCCTATCTTGCTCTAACACATAAGACATCTTCTGTGAATTACTTTTATTACTAAGTTACATTATTGACAACGGCACACCACCTGAGCGACCAGTTTTGATGAACAGCTTGCGCAAAGACACAACGGTTTTCAGACCATGTCGTCTCTCTCAAATCCACATCCTACATAATAAAGCATAGATCTATCCAAATTTCGAATGTTGGTGCCTGTTCCTTCCCCTTCCAACAGGCCAAGCCTAATACGATTTCAACAACACATGACACAGGGCAAGTGCAGTATAGTGATCTAGACTTAGTTTTCCTGATCTGGCCAATTTCAGGGACTGGAAAACCCATGAATACAACGAACGTACTTACATCAATATATGAATTTTGTGTATGTGTGTGTGTGTGTGTGTGGTGTTTTTGTGTGTGTGTGCGTGTGTGCGTGTGTGTGTGTTGATTTGTTCTGTTTTATATTTTTTCTTTTTTTTTTGGGGGGGGGGGTTTGTTTTTTTATTTACTATCTCTTTGGTCTTTTTCGCTTACCTCACAATTCTCATGCAAAAAAATCAAGTGAGTTATTAGGTAAGTTTCTCTCTGTGTGTGTGTGTGTGTGTGTGTGTAGTGTTGTGTGAGTGTGGTGTGTGTGAGTCAGCGCGCGTGCGTGCGCGCGTTGCGTGCGTCGTGTGTGTGTAGTCGTGTTTTTACGTGCACACGAGTTAACACGGTGGAAAGGAAAGAGGAACAGAAAGTTGGGGCGTCAGCATCGACAGCTATTTCGTGTTTCTTTTACCATCGTTGTTTAGCTACAAAGAAGCTTCTGTTTGACAGAAAACAAAACAACAAAGCAAAACACAGTCTTAACACACGTAAAAGAGAAGGTGGCATGAGCGAAGATGCGGTTGGTAGAACTAACGCGTACACGTACAACACAAAAAAACAAACATTTTAGACAAAGAAGATGTTTAGTCTGTTGTATGCCTTATACATGATAGACTGGGACTTTTTATTTCCCTTAAATTTCAAAATGGCATGGCAGGGCCTTATCTTGGTACTCCAACGTCGGCGGATATGACCAAGATCTGTGTCCCGTGCTGTCCGTGCAGTTCAAGACCAGGGCTCCTGGTGCCAAGACTTACCTGCAGGTACCCGGGTTAGTCTGCCAACAAGTTACCTGCAGAAAAAAAGAAAACTAAACTGCTCTCTCTCTCACTCTCTCTTCTCATCTCTCTCCCTCTCTCTCGCCTCGCTCGGCTCCTCGTCTCACTCATCTCTCTCTCTCTCCCTCCGACTCACTCTCTCTCTCTCTCTCATCTCTCTCTGTCACCCTCTGTCCTCTGTGTGGTGTGTGTGTGTGTGTGTGTGAGGTGTGTGAGTGTGTGAGTGAGTGAGTGTGTGGTTGTGTGTCCCCTCTGTCTGTCTGTCTGTCTGTCTCCTGTCCTCTGTCTCTGTCTCCTCTCTCTCTCTCCTCCGCTCCTCTACACTCTCTCTCTCTGTCGACGTGAGTGACTAGTTTTCTTTCACATCAGTAACATCCTTGAATGGGATCTGTGAGGTCGTCTGGACAAGAAAGAAACTTGACAATGTACGGAACAACATTGTTGATCCATGACATACTCTGTCTTTTTTGCTCTTTGACCCTTGTGCGTGATAACTTTAACTTTTTCAAAAAAGCCTGTTGAAAGGGAGGATGGGGTTGGGGGGATTGTTTGTGCGATTATTATTTAGTTTTTGTCTTCTTTTTTTATATAAGTACCCAGAAGTCTTTTGGCAGACAGGACACAACAGATTTCATCAACATTATGACTGGCATCCATCAAGCGGAATGACAATTATCATGATAGACGAACCAATCCAGCAGAATGACAATAACATGAATGTCATCCATCAAGCGGAATGACAATATCATGATTGTCATCAATCAATAGAAATGACAATATATGAATAGTCCACAAGCAAGCGTAATGACAAAAACAAGATAGTCCCATCAATCAAGAGCGAATGACAAAAACATGAATGACACAATCAAGCGGAATGGACAAATGTTAAGAATGACAACAATCAACGGAATGACAAAATAATGATTGTCCCAATCAAAGCGGAATGACTAGGGCACGCGCAGGTACGTAACAGCAGTAAGGGAGTGAACTGGTGAGAGCTTCGAGATGTCTGGTGCACAGATTAATGGACGTGAAGCCGTTCCACTTCTTCTTCAGTTTTACCCAGCCCTTAGACAGGTACCCAAATATTGCAAGACGGGACAGAAAGGGTTTTCCACACTGTAAAAACTGCCGCCCCCATTATGGTAGGAACACACGGTCACTCTGCCAGGCCGAACAGGCGTTTCTATTTGACATAACGGTCATTATTAAGGTCACGGTGTTAAGTTTGGTTGTTTGGGACGGTGCTGTCTGATTATTTTTCGAGAACTGGATTCTGAACCTTTTCCTTTTTCTTTTAGTGATTGCGTGGTGATCACCCTGATCTAGCCATGTACGGTGGTCTGGGTTCTAAAGGCCTGCTACAACTCTCCTGTTTGAGACCCAACTGTTCAGGAGACCCCCTCTGACTGACGAAGTGGCTGACCTGTCCCATGTAAAATACACTGAATAGGTCAACCATGATCTGGCATTACAGCTGAATGAGACATGGAAAGAAACAAATTCTGAGAGCATCGATGAAATTTATAATGAAATATCTCTTCATCTCTCCATACGCATCCGCCTTACCCTGACCCAAAACCGTAACAGACCTCAACCCTGTCTCTGACCCCTTACCTACCCTAATCTTAAACTAAGCTCTGACCAGAACACCTAACCCCTGGCCCAAACTAAAAACTTACTTCGTGAAACTAAATGGGGAAAAGAACCCCGAGTAAAATTTATAACTTATTTTTTCTTGCTTAACATTTTCGAGGCGATGCCTGAGAATTCGGATCATACCGTGGTTGGGGAAAAATTCTCCCGGGTTACAGGAGTAACTTGTTTAAAGATAGAAGAAGACGTTGTTTCCGTCAAAACATCATTCTCCATATCCAGCTGGAGTACTATGTTAAATGTTAGATGAAGACGTTATGTTTCGCGTCATACATCATTTCTCTATCTCGCGAATGTCCAGCTGGGAGTACTTGTTTAAATGTTAGATGAAGACTAAGTTTCGCGACAAATACAATCATTCTCCAAGGTCCAGCGAGGGAGTACTATGTTAAATTGTTTAGATGAAAGACGATTGTGATTCGCGTCATACATCATGTCTCCATGTCCAGCTGAAGGAGTACGATGAGTGAATGTAAGATGAGAACGTTGTTTCGCTCATACATCAATTCTCCAGGTCCAGGGGGGGGGTGCGGGGGGGATAGGGGGGGGGGATTGGGGGTTAAATGTTTAGATGAAGACGTTGTTTTTCGATCTATTCTTCGTGTTTAGCAGTACAAGGTAGTGCGATAGGTCCGTTATTTTTTTAGAGTCGCTGATTCGAATGTTGCGGTCGTGTATTCAGGGAGTCGGCAGACGTGCTCGTTTCGAGAGAAGAGTAAAAGTTTAATGTCGCGAGGGCGATTGGAGAAGGCACTATGTAGGTGTCATGTTGTGCTGGCTTTGGGGGAATACGTACCGTTAACAGATATTAAGAAGTACAGTTTCAATAAGGGATACAGGTGTTAATGAAGTGGCATTCTTAAATGAAATCTAAAGCGGTATTAGGATGCGGGCGGAGATTAGAGGCTAGCGAGAGTTGTGTCCCTGAAGTCTTGTTGCACAGGAAGTTGCCAGACAGCAGATTTGATCGAGAGGGTGATATTAATTACTGGGCGTGCTCATGAGGCTGTGATCGGTCCGATAAGTGGAGAGAGACTCTTAGGGTCAGCCGGGCCGGTGATTGCCAGGCTGTTAACGATTGGTTACCCCTGACCAGGTATTTGAGAATATAGAAGCCACGGCGTGTTGTGACCCCCGTGTTGACTTCAGTGAGGAGACTAACGGACGTGGTTCGGCAAGGGATGGCCGCACATTTTGATGTGGCAGCTTCGGCCTGCGCTGAACCTGGTGGTGACCAATGCGGTGCCTGAGACGCTGCCGGTCTCGTGTAGCTGCTGCAGACCCTCATGGGGGGGGAGGGGGGGGGGGGGGCCGCAACGTCCTCCTGACGTATTAGTGTCAGTCTTCATCATCAGAGTCCGACCTTTGTTCGGTGAACCTATAGACCTTTGTGGGCGGGCTAAGGTATCGGACGTTATAACGTGGCGTTAACTTCACATACGGCGGGGTCTGCGCTCGTGATTAAGCACGATACTGGCTTGTGTATGCAAGTGCAGGTAGGCTGGGGCATCGGGGAAGGGTACCTAGGAAGATTCCATCGTGTCGTCCATCGCGGCATTCTTAACCGCCAGGCATCTAGGTGCACAAGTGACCTAGATGTAATAATGTATACTTTGTCCAGGGCGTCTAGGCACAAGTTACCCTATGATGTAATGAATTTAACTGTAGTAGACCTTTTTCCTGTAGAATATGAAATCATAAGTTGTTTATTTAGCTGTATTATTATACGTACATAAGAAAATTAAGATTGCTTTTGGATGGAGTTTGGCAAGCTTAAAAGATGCTGATAAGACAAATAGAATGTCGTTATGCCGGTGTTAATGAAACAATAAATTCGTACATATAACGCCAGAAACCAAAGAATGAAGACATAGTCTCCAATGTTATTAAACGCAACGAACGACGTTTTTGTGAGAACGTTATAAAGCAAGAACGATTATATCCAGTACTTATTTTAACGCAAAAAAAACGATATGTTCAGAGCGTTATTAACCAAAGAACGATGTTATCCAGTACGATATTAACAACAACACAACAAAACACGTTTTTCCTAGACGTTGTAAACCAGAAGAACATGTATACAAAAGTACGATATTAAACAAAGAACGATGGTTTTCAGAACATCATTGACGAAAGAAACAAAATTTTCAAACGGTAACCAAAAACTACGAAGGTTTTAAACAATCTGAAGATAATGTTATCGAATTAATTTTTAGCAATTGATGTTCCGTCGTTGAAGAGTACAAGCGATTGCGTAGGCATTACCAAGCGAGCAGAAATCTTGCCACATGCAACATATTTGGCCTCAACCATTCATATAAAGGCGGTTTCCATCAAAGATTAAGGTCAAACATTTACAAAGACAGAAGGGTACAAAGACTAATCAGATCTGTCAAGGTAACAACAAGTAAATTAGATTTCACAACAATGAAACAATATGCCTGCGGGCAGAAGAAGCTTTCAATGCCAGGAGTAAGAGGGGCCCTGAGAAGAATGGGGGGAGGGGACCAGGAGGGGGGGTGGGACTGGGGTCGGTAGGAAATAAACGGCTTTACGCACATTGGAGGAAGTGAAAGGGGGAGGGGGGAAGAGGTGTTAGGTTGTGGTGTAGGTAAAAGTGGACGGTTTTGCGGAATCCACTTGATGTGGGGTGTTCGTTGAGTAACATACAATCCGTCTCTAGGTACAATTTGTGCCCTAGATGTAATGTGTGCATTATGTGTTTAAGCGCGCGCGTGAGATATCTTGTGAGTACAAATGTATCACATGGCGTCTCACCTCTCACCTTCTCCCATGTCACTGTCTGTCTTCCTGTCTCTGTCTCTTCTCTGTCTCTGTCTAAATCTCTCCTTTCTTTCTCACTCATTCACTCACTCATAATTATCTCTTTGCTGTCTGTCTATCTCTGTGTGTGTATGTGTGTGTGTGTGTGGTGTGTGGGTGTGGTGTGTGTGTTGTGTGTGTGTGTGTGTGAAACAGAAGAGAGAGAGAGAGAGAGAGAGAGAGAGCGGAATGAGAGAATGGTGTGTGTGTGAGAGAGAGAGAGAGAGATAACGAGAGAGAGAGGAGAGAGCTAGAGAGACAGACAACAGGACAGACAGCGCTATAAGACAAGAAAAACACACACTCTGACCCGCATGACTGGCGCCCCCGGGACGAAGCCCCAAAAGAAGCCTATTCGCCGTATGATTACAGGCAAACTCCGCGTACATTGGCACCGACCTCACACCAACCCCGCCCGCGATAGTCAGACGGTAGTCGAGTTTACTCACATCTGCCCAAACAATCGCCCACGTCAGCGCACCCCATATCGGCACGCATGCATGCACGCAGCCAGCGAGAAACGCGATACGGTCCACCCAGGGCAAGCAAACAAACGTTCAGGCAGATAGCACAATCGGTAAACTATGTGCTGCTTGCATGCTCACAGGAAAGATATGAAAAAAGTCTACGAGTCAAAGAGACCGACACGACCAAAGAAAATATAGAAAGAAAGGTATGCCCCAATTGGCTCGGCTTGAAAATAAAACACCCCACACAAGCCTGTATCACACCAATACCTCACATGTAACTAAACTCATGGAACAGAACAAAGTCCATGAAGACAAGAGTGCTCCGAATGACAAATATGATTCTGTTGAACGTGATATTATCAAAGGTAGTTATACAGAAAAAGTGTTAAAAGTGCTTCCGAATGACAAATAATAGTCAGTTGAAGACTTTAACTAAATCAAGGGGAGTTATACGAGGAAAAGGTTAAAAAGCCCTATAGCTTAATGTCCGAAGGGCGTCGTGAACGTGTCATGCCATATGTCTCCAAGGTCCAATGAACCTTGGGACCAACGAATTTAATGGACCAAATGAACCTTGGGACCACGAAACCGTGGGAACCAATAGACCTTGGACCCAGGACCTAGGGGAACCTAATGACACGCTCCCCCTCGTGAACCCACTTCAGAGATACGCCGCCAAGTCCCTAGAGGCACAGCCTTAGGAAGGAAGACCCCACAGCTTGTCCTTCTTCGCTTAGAACCTCCCCTGACTGATCTAGGTACCCATTTACTGCCGGAGGGACAGAGGAAGATTTCAAGCAGCCGTGAGACCAAACCACACGATGGTTCGAGAATCACAAACATCAGATAAAGAAAGCGAACGTCCAGGATATTATTTCACGTCAGAAATTCACACGTCATTTAATCGAACAGGACTACACAAAAGAGACACACGAACGATTTGGGGCAGCGAGTTTCACGTCCTGATTATATTCAACACTATGCAGTGCCTTTGATCTCCGTGATCAATAAAGAATACATTCAAGAAGAAATGTGAAGCATTTGATAAATCTAAGCTATATTCGCAGATTAGCTAGCGTGCGTGTGCCCTGAAGTCTTTTGGCACAGAATACAACAGCTTTTTATCAATAGCTGAATGACTGGCGTGCTCAGTGCGTGATAGCCGTAAGGGAGTGAACTCTGAGTCACCGTGCCTGATGCACAGCTTTAACTTTCCCTGACCTGTGTGAGAAGTAAACACGGCGTGTGTCCCTGTGAATTCAGGTGATCTACGGACGGTTCGGCAAGATGGCCCACATTGTGATGTGCTGCTTCGCCCTGCTGCTGAACCTGGTGGTGACCATCTGCCTGATCGCTGCCTCCGTGGTGCTGCTGCAGTCCCTCATCCGCAACGCCTCCGACGAGTTCTGCGTCATCATCATGGCCACCTTGTTCGGATCCTATTCCTTTGTGGGCGGGCTGGGATCGACGTTTTACGTGTCGTACTTCAACGCGGCCATGATTTACGTCATTCTGGCTGTGTTCATAGTGCAGGTAAGGCTGGGCATGCGGGGAAGGGTACCTAGGAAGATTTCCATCTTGTCTTCCATCGCGGCATTCATACCGTCCAGGGCATCTAGGGCACAAGTGACCTATGATGTAATGAATGTATACTTTGTCCAGGGCGTCTAGGGCACAAGTGACCTATGATGTAATGAATTTATACTTAGTAGACCTTTTTCCTGTAGAATATGAAATCAATAAGTTGTTTATTTAGCTGTATTATTATACGACAGAGAAAATTAAGATTGCTTTTGGATGGAGTTGGCAGCTTAAGAAGATGCTGATATGACAAATAGAATTCGTTATGCGGTGTTAATGAAACATGTTATGCGTACATTGAACGCCTATACCAAAGAATGATTTTTTCCGAATGTTATTAACCAAAGAACGACGTTTTGAGAACGTTATTAAGCAAGGAACGATGTTTTCAGTACGTTTTTAACCAAAAAACGATGTTTTCAGAACGTTATTAACCAAAGAACGATGTTTTCAGTACGTTATTAACAACAACAACAACAAAACACGTTTTCTAGACGTTGTTAACCAAAGAACGATGTTTACAGTACGATATTAAACAAAGAACGATGTTTTCAGAACATCATTGACGAAAGAACAATGTTTTCAAAACGGTACCAAGAAAACTACGATGGTTTTAACAATCTGAAGAGAATGTTATCGATTTGCAATTGATGTTCCGTCGTTGAAGAGTACAAGTTTGACGTAGGCATACCATGCGAGCAGAAATCTTGCCACTTGCACTTTTGCCCACCATTCATATAAGAGGCAGTTTCCATCAAAGATTAAGGTCAATCCAGTTACAAAGACAGAAGGGGACAAAGACTAATCAGATCTGTCAAGGGAACAGACAAGTAATTAGATTTCACACAATTAACTTTAATGCCTGCGGGCAGAAGAAGCTTTCTTGCAGGTGGAAGGGAGGGGCCTGAGAGAATGGGGGAGGGGAAAGGAGGGGGGGGGGGGACATGGGGCGGTAGGAAATTTCGGCTTACGCACTTTGGAGGAAGTGAAAGGGGGTGGGGGGAGAGGGTGGTAGGTTGTGGTGTTGGTAAAAGTGGACGGTGTGTGGCGGATTCCACTTGATGGTGGTGGTGTTCGGTTGAGGTACTTACTATCCGTCGCTGGTACAATTTTGTGCCCTAGTGTATGTGTGCATTTGTGTTTAAGCGCGCGCGTGTGTATCTGTGTGTGTACAAATGTTCACATGCGTCTCACTCTCTCTCCTTCTCCCTGTCTCTGTCTGTCTTCCTGTCTCTGTCTCTGTCTCTGTCTCTGTCTTTATCTCTCTCTTTCTTTCTCTCTCTTTCTCTCACTCATTTTTATCTCTTTGTCTGTCTGTCTATCTCTGTGTGTGTATGTGGTGTGTGTGTGTGTGTGTGTGTGTGTGTGTGTGTGTGTGTGTGTGTGTGTGTGAAAGAGAAAGAGAGAGAGAGAGAGAGAGAGAGAGAGAGAGAGAGAGAGAATGTGTGTGTGTGTGAGAGAGAGAGAGAGAGAGAGAGAGAGAGAGAGAGAGAGAGAGAGAGAGACAGACAGACAGACAGACAGCGCTATAAGACAGAGAAAAACACATTCTGACCCGCTTGACTGCGCCCGGGACGAAGCCCCAAATAGTAGCTATTCGCGATGATTACAGCAAACTCCGCGTACATTGGCACCGACTCACACCACCCCCGCCCCGTTGTCAGTCGGTAGTCGAGTTTACTCACATCTGCCCAAACAACGCCACGTCAGCGCCCATATCGGCACGCATGCATGCACGCTGCCAGCGTGACGCGTTACGGTCACCCAGGGCAAGCAAACAAACGTTCAGGCAGTTGCACATGCGCTATGCGGCTGCATGCTCACTGGAAAGATATGAAAAAAAGGCTCGAGCATAGAGACAGACACTGACCAAAGAAAATAAAGAAAGAAAGGGATGCCATGTGGCTCGGCTTGAAAAAAAACACCCCACACAACCTGTAGCACCAAAACCTCTACATGGTAACTATTCTCATGGACAGAACAATGGCCATGATGAAAAGAGTGCTTCCGAATGACAAATATGATTCTGTTGAACGTGATATTATCAAAGGGAGTTACAGAAAAAGGTTAAAAGTGCTTCCGAATGACAAATATGAGTCTGTTGAACTTGATATTATCAAGGGGAGTTACAGGAAAAGGTTAAAAGCCCTATAGCTTAATGTCCGTAGGGCTCGTGGACGGGGTCATGCCATTGGTCTCAAGGTCCAATGAACCTTGGGACCAACGAATTTTGGGACCAATGAACCTTGGGACCAACGAACCGTGGGACCAATAGACCTTGGGACCAATGGACCTTGGGACCAATGACACGCTCCCCTCGTGAACCTCTTCAGAGATACGCCGCCATGTCCAGGGCACAGCCTTAGGGAAGGTAGACCCCACTGCTGTCCTTCTGCCGCTTGAACCTCCCCTGAACTGATCTAGGTACCCATTTACTGCCGGAGGGACAGAGAAGATTTTCAAGCTGCCGTGAGACAACCACACGAGTGGTTCGAGAATCACAAACATCGATAAAGAAGCGAACGTCTGGAGTTTTTCACGAGAATTCAGCAAATTCAAGA
>JAFLJL010004648.1:0-15333 GCA_018398815.1 Conus ventricosus
ACCACCACAAAACCCCCCACACACACACGTCATCATCACCACGCACACAAACACACCTCCACTCACACGTACAACACCCACACACACCACAACACTGTCACGCTCTCTCCACATACATGCACACTATTTTAAAAAAATGTGCCCTGGTTTACAGCGGCATACCCTCACCTACGGCGGCGTGCTCCCTGTCTACATTGCAGGTGTGTCTCCGGCAAAAAATCAATACTGCCGCCCTCTCCTCCCCTCCCCCCACTCCTTCCTGCCAGCTTGCTGATTGCACCATATGACATCAGCCAACACTGCCGCGTGGTGGCGCTCTTATAGCTTGGCCAATCAGCGAGCTAAGCGTAAGCTTCGGGCGCAATTCTTTCACTGACAGTCAGACGAGCAGGACGGTTTACTGTGCGGTGGGTGTGTTATTTTAATAACGGTTTACCGAAGAACAGAATTGTGTATCTTATAAGGTTTGTTGGTTTAAGGAAATGAAACGTTGAAGGCAATATTGTTGACAAAGATTACAGCCAGTTTTAATAGTGTTTGGCTATCGATGAGATTGTTCCTTATCTAAAAAATGGCGCTGCATTGTTGAAAGTCGGCCCGAAGCAAAACAATCCATCACGGGTTGATTGTTGGGAGTGGCTTGAGACAGCTAAAGCCATGTTTAAAAAACATGGCGTTCATTTCTTAAGGCGGTGGTAAACACGGCTGATTCGTATGCTAAAAAACTTATATTTGAAACATTTTTGCTGTTCCTCCAAGTAAAAATGTTCCCAGTTTGTATCAGACTTGATTGATTGTTAACTACAGATTCGTGTTCATGTAGCAAGCTGATCTGTGTATTAAGATGTGTATACTTTTTATATTTTCTAATTCTAACAGTTTATCTGCTTCAAGTGTGCCCTTATGCAACTGAATGGCGATTTTCGAATGTTCTGGCAAACAAACTAGATAGGGTTAGGCAGACCTTAGTACATCTACCAGTATGGAGAGGAGTAGTGTGTGGCCAGCACTATCTTCATATAAATGCTCTAAATATACAATGCGGATGTACTACTACTGGCGATTAGAACCGCCATAAAAGCTCGGCTACAGCAGTAATTGCTGTAACTCTGCCAAAGTAGTTGCAAGCAGAGGAGCAGAGCAAACTAGGTCAACGACCTATGTGATCGCTTGCCGCCAATGACGTCAGCACCTGCAAAGCTTGGCGGCAAACTAGGTCAAACGACCCTATGTGATCGTTTGATACAAAGCGCGGCAGCACCAGCAAAGCTCAGCGGCAAACTAGGCCAAACGACCCTATGTGATCGCTTGGGGTTGATTGAGGTTGCGCGCGCGGGACACAACCTGGTAGTTCCACTTCTTGTTTGTTTGTTGGTGTTTGTGTGTTTTGGCCTACCCCACGCACGCACGTCCCCCCCACCCCACCCCACGCACGCACGTCCCCCCACCCCACGCACGCACGTACCCCACCCCACGCACGCACGTCCCCCCACCCCCACCCCACGCACGCATGTCCCCCCACCCCCACCCCACGCACGCATGCACACTCAAGTCTTCCACAAGTTCTTAACTGAAGTTACCCCAAGTCATTCTAAGTCATCCTCAAGTTCTTACTTAAGTCATTCTCAATGTTGTCTTAAGTCATCCCCAAGTCACCCCAAGTTACTTCAAGTTCTTAATAAGTTCTTGATTATGTTTTGATTAAGTCACCTCAAGATCATAACTAAGTCATCCTTTAAGTACAACTAGTTCTTATTCAAGTTCTTATATTATCAAAAAATACAATCTATGTTTTTATCTTAAATAGCAGATGTCTAATATAGTACACACACGCCTCAAAAAACGCGTCATCGTTGAGGATGTCTTGCTCAGCGTTCTCTGCATAGATCTTAATGAAGTTTTTACATCCGAAGCAACCACATTGATTACAATTCGGGTCTATGGAAATGTCTTTTATAGACTCCAGGTCTTTATTTATTGACACCATCATTTTAATACGCCATGATCTATTTTATTAAAAAAATTTAAAATTAAGTTCTTAAAATATTATTCCATTATAAATGGATCAAAATGATGCTTTGTTATTGGCGGTTTTGGCGTGCTGTTGTCTTTTTCTGTATTTAATGGTTCAGATTTTTTGATTGCTTTTGTTTCTGTTGCCATCGTGTATATATTTATAACCGTAATAACTGCCCCCAACAGCAGCAATGGCGCAAAATGGCAACAGTTTTTTAAATTCAATATTCCATGAAGACTTTGGCGCTGTAGGTCTTGTATCACATGGAGTTTTATAGCGGGCATTGAATCAACTTGTTCTGGCGTTGGCGGTGTTATGTTTTCATGATGTTGTAACATTAATTTTTTTTGTCTGTTCCACTCTGCTAATTTTTTTCCTGCTTTAACACGCCCAGGATGAGGATTCTTTCCACTGGTCCCACCTGGTTCAGTGTTTTCTGATTCTGCTGATTTTCTTGGCTTGGTTACTTTCTCCACTGATTCTGGTTCTGATGATTTTCCAGCTCGTTCATTTTGAAGGGAAACAAAATCTATATGATTAAAGTTATTAATCCATGATTAATGGCGATAACAATGTTCAAATCTGTAGTATAGATTCACATCCTAGAGACTCTAATGACTTTGTTAAAACTGGATCTTGCGTTAAATCATACGTAAGATCTTGTTCAGAATCAATGGGAGCAAATCTACTGACTAGTTTAGTGTACAAACTAAGAGCCGTTTGCCCCACACTTTTTACCATTCTCGACCCCAGCTGCGCTTCATACCTGTTATGATACTTTATAATGTCTTGTGACGACATCTGTTGAATCTGTTCAATGCTGAATTCAGTTCCGAGGAACTGTTTTGTTTTTCCACATGCTGCTAAAGAGTACAGCCTCTCCTTTTTGGGCATAATAGCTGGGTCATCAACTTCTTCTTTTGTAAGTCCAAGACTGTGTAGGCCGCTCTGTAGCTCTAGCAGATCATCGCTGTTCATGTTTTTTATATTAATTATAATTATTTTATTTTCTAAAAAATGAGCACCGAAAAAACTGTTACTAACCTTGTATACCATTCTGCTGTTATTGGAGGTCTAAGTGTAGGATACTCAATGCTTGGTAAAAGCTTGTTAAGAATTAAACCAGCAGATCTTGGCAAACTAGACTTTGAGGATTCAGCAAAGCTAATTGCTATCATTGCAGCTTCGTTTGCCACGAAAGATTTTCTAGTCAAGCAAGGAATAATTCCAGACAATATAAATATGTAAATAAAAAATACCTTTATAAAAAATGGCTTCACTCGTAATGATGATAGGCGGCGCTGTGGTGAATGCGCTTGCTTTTAGCGGAAGTAATTTCGCATTTAGTAAACTGCGGGATGACGGCGAGAGAAAAAGACATAACAAAGCTATGGAGCAACTAGCTGCAGCACAAGACGCCTATGAAAGGCAGAGACTTGAGCAGTTAGATTTTATTAATGACACACTGAAAGAACAGGGGCATGCAGCTTACATATTTAAAGATGTTGATCAAGCAATAAAACAATATTATCTAGTAACAGGCAAACCGGTCCAGACATTGCCCCCACCAAAATTCAGTGACTTTTATCAACCATCAGAAAAACAAAAGATGCAAGAAATCGCGTTTATTGCCTTTGGTATGACCGCCGTGTATTTGGTTGCACATAATATTGGCTGAATAAAAAATGAACAAAATCTATTATTCGCCCAAAGGATATTGGAAGGGCATCGCAGCAATACAAAAGCTAAGCCAAGCGGCAGGAGTCAGTGAACAAACAGCAAAGGAATGGTTATCTAAACAAGCGATTTGGCAAATTTATTTACCTGCACCTAGGCGAATACAGAGACCACACTTTGTGAACACAACTCCAAACGACACCCATCAAATGGATCTTCTATATTTACCCTCTGATACGATTAGACGAAAAAGATTTAAGTACGCACTTACAGTCATTGACGTAGCTTCAAGATACAAAGATGCGGAACCATTAACACAAAAGAGTGCCTCTGCTGTTGCTGTCGCTATACAACTGATATACCAACGAGGCCCACTAACTTATCCTCGCATGATTCAAGTCGATGATGGAAAAGAATTTAAAGGCCAAGTGAATCAATTATTGTTAAAACACAGAGTTACTATTAGAAGAGGCATTCCGGGAGTTCACAGATCACAGGCTTTAGTTGAAAACTTTAACAAACAGTTAGCCGAAAGACTTTTCTCCTACCAGTATCACAGAGAGCTTATTGACAACTCTCGCAACACAGAATGGGTTAGAAGACTGCCCTCAGTTTGCGCGCAATGAATAATGAAGAATTTAAAGGGCTAAAACCAGTACAAGCAATCAAAAGAAAAACAATAAATGTTGTTGAAGGAGAGTCTTCATCCGGCAAACTATTACCATTTGGTTTGAAAGTAAGGTACCTTTATTTACCGGGGGAAGCAGAAGGGGACACTCGCATCAGGGCAACCGATCCAGTTTGGAGTATTGATCCATATGAAATAAAAAGAATTGTAAAGATGAATCCGCCCGTGTATTATTTACGAGAAACTGGCACAACAAAACAACCAGCTCCTCAAAGATCTTTTGTGAAAGAAGAACTGCAGATAATCCCGCCAGACACAGTTCCGCTTTAATTAATTTACGCAAACATATTTTGGTTTAAAATGGAAGGCCAGAAGGAAGACGAAACAAGAATGGTAAAGGAAGAGACCTTGAAAATGATACGGGAATCATTTCATGCGTGTAATGCTATTAAGGAAACATTTTCGAGGATTAATCAATGCATGCTAAATCATCCAGATCACCTACAACTCAAACCCCCAAATTGGGAAAAAGAATATCTTGAAATAATAAAAACAATTCGAACTCGTCAAGCAAACATGAGAAAAGATTTAAATGAATTGGATGAAGCAATGATTGATCTTATAATAAAAGTTGATGAAAAATATAAAACCCCCTGTTTATGCGGTCCTCCAGTGCCCGATTGCATATGAAAACTCTGGATTAACAAACACCCGTTTTGTGTTTGTTCTATCTAATGACTTCTTTGTTACAACAGTTGTGTTGATCTCATGTAGATTAGATCGTAGTTTTACGTTGTCATGATGAAAAGTCTTATTGCCAAACAATGCTTCTTTGTAGTTGTCATGCGATATGTTTGACTGCACAACACTGCGAGATATTCCCTTTGCTTTCTTAATGATTTTCTCCTGGCTCGAAATACTGTACATTTTTGACCTTAACCCCACATACTCCTTGATCACCTTTCCAGATAATTCATCCTTCATCTTTCCTAAAACCTTCTTGTTAGTAATTGAATGCAAAGGCGAATCTTTAGGGTAATCAGATGTATCATACCATCCCGCATGTCCTTTAGCCACTTCTAATTCCATGTCTTTATAGATGTCTTCAGTAAGAATATCTATAACAAAACTGTCTGTATCTGTGTAAAGTACTCTGGACTCAGGATACGAGGGCTTAAAGTAGTCATAAAGAAACTCTAACATCAAAAGCTTTGATAATTCTAAAACAGTAAACCCAATAAATACAGGTTTGTCTAATTTGACTTTCTTTTTTTCATCATTATGCCGAAAAGGTGATCATGAAATCTTCTGAAGTCCTGATAATTTGGTTTTGAAGTCAGCTTAATTGCTTCATTCTCTCTGGTGACCAATCTGACATCTTTACGCTTGTGCGGATTCTCCATAGTCTTTCCAAAACAGCTGTTGTTCATCAGCTTGAAAAGTCTTTTTCTGAAGCATCTGTGGATTTGGTTCTGAGATCAGTGTTCTTCATGATGTATGGCTTCATGAACTGTTCTTGATCAAAAGCAATTATGCGATGAACTGCTGTCAACTTCAAACCATGTCTTAAATAAAATTGTAGAAGTCTGTAATGACAGACATAATTTTTTTTGCCTCGAAGATTAGGCACAAGTTTAGGCGGTTCTCTAGGATCCATCTTTAGACTTTCTGCTGCTAATGGATAGTCATTATGCAGGTCATGGAGTTCCCGAGGATATTCTAAGTCAACTTCTAGAATGTATCCATGCTGTTGATCGGGCGCCAAACTGCCCAACCACTTTAATGCCTTTTGAATATTATTCGGATCGCCGCCTGTGTACATTTTAAAGTTACGTAATGGAAGTGATTGCGCCATTGCCCATCCATACAGATTGTTTGCATCTAAATACATGAGATAGTTAGACCTTTTACTCGGATCATAATGATCCAAGTATTTGTTGTTTGCTTTACAGTAATGATGCGACGCCATACTAATTCCTCCACGCAATCCGTTTTCAATCATCTGAATCATTGGTAGGTCAGACAATAAATCAATCTGTACTCCAGTAAACTTTAAGAAAGCATCCCAACTCATCCCGGGCGCAGAAATGTAATGCGCGGGATCCAGGCTATAATGTTTCATGCAGGTCTTTCTGTAATTTTCAAAAACGTCCGCCAACAAACATACA
The DNA here is from genome assembly GCA_018398815.1 of Conus ventricosus. Classification (NCBI taxonomy): domain Eukaryota; kingdom Metazoa; phylum Mollusca; class Gastropoda; order Neogastropoda; family Conidae; genus Conus; species Conus ventricosus. Next base: position 6,491 of record JAFLJL010004648.1, read on the forward strand.
TCTGCCATCAAGTATGAGTCATGATAGTCTCCCATTGTTTTACACTCTAACTTCTGCCACGCATCTTGAGCATGCTGGTAATCAGAATCGCTAATGTCCTTTCCTCTAAGACTAGAAAAGAACGCGCCTTAGGAGGAAGTGTATCTTCGTCAAACCTTTCCCAACTGTTCATGTACTCATAAGGATAAACGCCCTTTCTAACGAGAGTTGGGTCAAAATATTTTTCCGTTATTGGGCAGGACTTTAAGGACATAGCCAGTGCCTCTAATGAACCCATCATGTGTTGCATAGAGTCATAAAAGACATGTTATTTAAAGTGAAACACATGTACTTTTCTGATGACTGTGCAATGCATGACACCCTGAAGGCATCGTCCACTGCTTTCATTATAAGGTGGGAGTCGTAACCTCGCAAGTTGTGAAAGAATATAGGCAGCTTCCATGTCTTTGGTTCAAACTTTAGTTGAAGATTGCATTTACTGTGCGCTGCACCTCTAAACTTCCCACTAATGTGATCATGGTCTCTTACTGTGGGGTTTACACTCTTGGGCGTTAGCTCTAAACCGCAAATCCAACAATGTGTGGCTGAGTCATACTGTTGTTTGTCTTCAGGCGCCATTATGATTTCAGATAAGTTTAGATTATTAGAACAGGCGTTACGCACTTGCTGCATGCGTTTTAAGAATGTTTCTGCAGCATCTGGTCCTCTATATAATTCTGGTTCCGAATAAACGCCATCCGACCTAACAATAATGAAGGCAAATGAACAAATCTGATGATTACTCATTAAGACTGTTTTTTCGAAGTTTTTGCGGCGCTGGCCCTTCATAAGGAACAATAAGCGACTCGAAGTCTGCGTAAACTACGTATGGACTTGTTTGCAGCCGTTTCCAGTTCTTAAAACTAACTTTAGATCCTGGCGGGGGCGTAGTTAGTTCTGTCTTACAGTCTACAGAACTTTTACAATGTTTTATATGTTCAAGCGCGGCTTGAGCGGTTGGAATTCTTGTTAAACATTTTCTACAGAATTCTTGTTTATGTTCATGTTTTGAAGTATGTGCTAATAATCTGCTCATTGTGCGTATCAATGTGTAATGGGGCAGCCCTGCTGGCGAAAACATTAGGAGTAAGTCCACATGACTTTTGGCTGGTTCGCCTATTGTTGGACTGTTCTTGGACACTTTAATCGGCTGTAGATTTTGTTTCCTCATCCCATGTGTAGATATTGACAGTTATTGGTTTGTTTGTGTTCTTCAAAACTGATCAATTTGGTCTACACTAACAGGAAAGAATATTCAATTGAAGTTAAGATCTTTGGCGTATTGCCGATAGTTAGTCACTCTCTCTGCGTGTTCGCGGACATGATGCAGCCTTGCAAGAACACACACATGAAACATTTGTTGTCTGAATTTTTTATGTTTAAAACTGCTCTCTTTAAAACCAACTCCCGAGGCAGCGGAATGTAAGCCTTGCCTACAATCGGCGCATACTTAGACTGTTTTAATCTGATCTCTAGGACTTCACCCTCTGACCAACCAGAGCCTCTCATTTTGGCTTCTTCAGCGGCCACATCAAACTGTGTAAGCAGTTCGTCTGCCCAACCTGGTGTTAAGTCATTACGAGAAAGAATAGTCTGCTGTTTAGTCGAGACCCAGACTTCTAGATTTTCTTCATTTATTGTTACATAGTCGATTAAAAACAGCTAACATTACTTTAACGGTGGGTCTATTGTTAGTTTGCTGGAACTTGAGAAATAGCATGAACAACACTTGCCTGTACGTTTGTTGGGTCAATGACTTCTAAATCAATATCATTCAGTGCTCTTGATAAACGCTCTCCCTCAAGCATTCCTTCAAAAAATTCGTCTTGTCCTTCATATATCTTAGCCATGCTGTCTTTCTTTTCTAAGCCAAAATATTTATTTAAATTAAAAAAAAAATACTTAATCAGAATCAATATCAACGGTCTTTTTGTGCTTGGACTCATAAACTAAAGTATAAACACCTTTTGGTGTTGTAACTGTGAGCTGTTTAGAACAGAGTTAATGTTTCGTTTACTTTTTTTAAGCATTCCTTTTTTATCTGCTCGGCGTCTGGCTGTTGAGAAAAACTTGTCCTCGCCTTTCTTTGAAGATCAAACTTTTGTCTTTTGTAGTCATCAAAATCGGCTGTAAACGACTAAATTCTTCATCTGTGATGTTTGAGTCAACTAGCGCTTTATTTATTGTCAGTTTGAACGAACTAAGTTTAGCTGTATTAGTTGAACCATAGCTGTGTGCTTTTGGAGTTTAGTTTTTAATTTTTTGCTAGCAGCACTTACAGCTAATGAACACAGGCCGAGAGCTAAAGACAAACCACCTAGAGGTAAAGCTGCGGGTGCGCCTATGCCTGTTGCTAAGAGACCTACACTCGTTCCTGCTGATAGAGCACTTATAGTCGATGCTCCAGTATTAACATAGGTAACAGCATTAAAGGCAGCAGAATACCTTCGTTTGGTTTGCTGTATTTTGAAAGGTCCTGCTCTAGTTTTTGTAGCATTTGTGTAATGTTGGTTAATCTAAAGGTTTTTATGCCGGGGGTTTCTACTATCTCTTCTCTTAGCGACTCTGGCGCTGTAGGCACATTTGGATAAACTTGAACAGACATGCTTTTTTAAAAATGAAAAAATAATTTAGTATTCTACAAAGTCTAATCTGCTATCCCCAATATTCAGCTGTGCATCAATTAATAAAAACAAATGTACATTAAGCAGTTTATCGGCTTCTTTTTCTTTCTCAATTTGAATGTTTACGTCTTTAACCGTTCTCCCACTTCCATGCAACTGATTATCCTCTGTTGACCTTAGGTCAATCCATAAACCGTATTTTGATGTTAAATAATCATCAAGCCTAACACTGTGAAGGTGCAGATCTTTAGACGCAAGGTCTGCTGTTGGACTTCGGCCCCTCCCACCCCCAAACAATTTTCTTATTTCGTCAAAATGATGATAAGGTCTAAGTCCGCTAGCATAGATTTGGTTAGGACTGCCGTCAATTGTACAGTGTACTTTCGTTATTTTTGGATTAAAAACTTTTCACTTGCTCTTGCGAATGGTTCTTCATCTTCACACAGCAATAAAATACCTTTAAGTGATCTTACTGTGACACTAAAACTAAAATTCCAAATAGCGTCTGCCCTGCTTTTAGGATATGTCGAATGATGACGCACGTTTTCGTAATATATTGCTATTTTTGACGCATATTGATCCCCAATCAGCTTTGCTAATTTAACGTTGCTAACAACGTCAAACTCTAAACGCGATGTCAGAAATGCTGTACTTTGCTTCGGTGTCTGTTGATTTGATAACACGTTTGTATTCATTAAAAGTTAGTTCACATGACAATCTGTCTTTTAATGCTCCTTGAAAGTATGGCGCATGCGCTTTTAACAACTCAAAATCTAGGGGAATGGAAAAGCGATTACCATATGCATAAACTTACAGCTAAAGCCTTTTTGCTGCTTTTAGCACCTGAGGCGAGTTCGGCGCCTATTCTAAGTTTTAGTGCTTCTTCATTACCAATTCCTTGAAACGCAAGATCTTCCCTTTCATTCGCGGTTAGCCATAGATCAGAATAGGTTAAAAATATGTCTGCATTGTTTAAAGAAATACTTCTTGCCCCTCAAGTTTTACAGAAATTTTCTTAACGATTGCCCGTCCCAAATTCTGGACAACCGTTCTGTTTGGGTCTGTTGTTGAAGCGAGTTCTATTTTGAAAGTAAGCCGTGAAGAGCCTGGCACAATCAAATCATCCGCTCCTAGGTCTGGAAATCTAACAGTAAGAATTTGATCTGCATCAATAGTAGATGGATTATTTGGAACAGTAATATTCCGTTTGTTTCCCTTCACGCCAAGGGTTCTTTCAGTCTTCTATACGGGTCAAGAATCGAGCCATATGCTTGTGGCATTTTTATAAAACAAAATAAAAAGTTAATTATTTAAAAACATGGCAGGAATTGAAGGCGAAGAAGATTATGATGTTTTTGATCCTGAAGACGACATGGATGAAAGGACTCCTTTGACACAGCATCGCTCAACGGCCACAATGCGGAGTGAATTAACAGAAAGTACGGTCGGAGCATTTTATAAAAGTTTAGGCCTAGAACCTCCCGAATTTATAGACCCAAATGATTTTGAATTAGAAGATGGTCATTTGTATGTGAACAACGATCAAGGGCAACTTGTTCGGCTTACAACTAAACCAGACCCATCAAAGTTTTTAGCCGTGGGTTCAATTAGAAATAGACTCAGTGTGAAAGATCAAAATCGCCTTGGCATTTCTAGAACCGAAATTAAGGGCGGAGGCAGTTGCTAAACTTCAAAACACACTGCAGGAACTCCCAACAGATAGCCAAAAAACAAAACATGGAACTTAAAGAATTAAATCAATCAGCAGGTGAATTAATAAATGTAATAGAAGCAGAAGCCAGTTTTTCAGAAGAAACAGCATTAAAGACTATACACGACTCACCGCTACCCATGCGAGAACTAACGGCCCTTGATCATGCTTTGAGAAGAATCAGAGGCGAATTAGCAAACAATTTAGCAAAACTAGGTGAACTAGATGAGCATATAAAAAGAGAAAAAGAAAAACTCGTTGAGGCTGATGACGCCAACTTAGGCATGATATTAAAGAAAGAATAAAACAAAGACTAAAAGATCTTGAACAAGAAAGATCAGCAAGACTAGAAGTGCTAACTACTAACCGAGACCAATTACGAACTCAAGTGAATAGAATAAGAGAAACTATCGAAAAAATTTTATATGAAGACGCAACGCTAGCAGAACGAATAAGAACATTGTTTAGAGAGCAGGGAGTCACATTAGCAAGCGTTATAACGGCCTTAGGATTTGCAATAAGTACACTGGTAATGGCTATTACAGGTGGCGGTGGTCAAAGTTCATTACCTCCGCCGCCATCGCCTGATAAATCATGGGTAAAAAAACAGCTTGATCATCTTGCAAGTTTATTAAAAAAATTAGCTGGTAAAGCCGTGGACGCTTTACCAGGAATATTGGGGAGTATTGTCAGCTGGCTTTTGTCTACTGCAAGCAAAGTAGTTGGCTTTATGGCCGAGCACTTATGGACATTAGTTCTCTTAATAGTTGGGTTACTATTTAGTAAGATAAAGACCAAGTAATCCTAGGCCAGTTAATCCAAGAACGAGCGCTGTCTTTTCATATTCATGGTCATCGTGAACAGAGTCCGCGAGCTTTGCTGAGTCTTCAATGACTTTTGGGGTTGGGCCTCGGGGATTGGGTGACTTAATCTTGGGTGTTTGCTTATTGTTTGTAATATTACTGGCTCAGAATTTATGTCGTTTTTCCCAACCTTCTGTTCATTGCCTGCTATAAGAATTTCATTATTATAGTTTATTATTATTCCTACCTGGAGTCTGAGGTCAGAAGGCAGCATGTATAAACCAGTGCCAACAGCAAAGTCTACTTTCGATCTTGCGTATTGTAAACATTTTGGTATCTTTTAATGCTTGAAGGTAAATCAACTGTAGAATTAATGGCGTCCTCTAAATTTGCTAAGTATTGTTTTTGCGCGTCAAAGCCAGTAGAAGGATCAGTTATGCTCGATCTCGCCTGTGCTTGCGACCCTAGCAAACACCAAACGTAAGTACGAATAGAGTCGTTTATTCGTTCTATTCCCGCTCTAGTTAGGCCCTTAGAAGTGTCTAAGATAAATGTTGTCCATGCTGTTTTATGCTCTTGCTGTAGGGACCCGGGCTGAACAGTTATGCCTGAAAAGAAAGATTTGAAAGGAGGATGCCAGTCATAGTTATACTTTCTGTGCGTGCCCCGAAAATAAAGGTCGCCTAGGCCATGATTATGATCCAACTTTGTCTAAAGGCTGTCTTGATGTTAATATTAAATTCGTTACAGATCCTTTCAAAAGCCTTCATGTCTATTATGTTGCTGAGTGGATTAATGGTTTGTCATTTGGCAATGGCGCTTGCAATTCAGTCAAAATACGTCTGAAGGTGTAATAGAAATGAAATCTGTACACTGACCTCACCAAAGGATCGTGGTGATTTAAATGATCAGCATACGACACTCCACACCCAGTTGATGCGCAAAACACAGCAAAGTTTAACTGGTTCTGATAAAACTGCATCGGATGACTAAACCACGCTTTCTGGATGTGCTCGTTTTCAATAGGGGGGTTAAGATAGCTCTTCAATGGAGTACTCACCTTTTTATGAAAAGAGGCAGTCTGGGTCACAGCAATGTCAAGAGTATCAGTTGCTATATTTTTAAGATTGTAGTGCGGCCCAACAGAATATTTTGCACCAGTATATTTGAAAGCACTCATTTTTAATTTGTTTTAAAAAATGTTTGTAACAATAACAACTCAAGACCGCCCTTCGTTTTTAGAACATGCTATTGATAACAATTGCGGGGCCAAAACGGTTGCGCTCCATGAAATATTTTACAAAGTTGTATGGTTTAATATAAGTGAATCGAAGAAGAATAATAAGATTCAAAAATTTAACAAAACCGGGACCATAGTTAGCGAGTTAACAATAGCTGATGGTTATTACGGGTTTTGCTCACTAAAAGAAGCAATGAGTAACTTCGACATTACTCTCAAACTTAACAATGCAAATCTAAAAACAATGTTGTCCTTCAAGCCTGAAGAAGAAGTAGGTTACTATTTTGATAAAGAGCTAGCTAAAATGTTAGGCTTTACGGCTAACAACTATAGATTTAGAGTTACACCGGCCAAAACTACTTATGAGGGGGAAAGTCCGCTCGATCTTGCATTACATTCATTACTCTATGTTCATTTGGATGAGCTGAGCACTGATGAAAACTTATATGATGGAAGGCCCTCAACTGTTTTAAGAGCTCTTCCGTCAGGGAAAGCTGCATATTGCGATTATGAAATTATACAATTCCCTAATTTACAGTTTAAAAGATTAGTTTGTGGGAGGGTTGGATCATTTAATATAAAAATCAAAGACAAAACGGGGAAAGTTGTAAAATGTGATAACCTACACATTGTTTTGGAAATAAAATAATAAGTTGTACTAAAAAATAATGTCGCGGGGGCCAGAAGAATCGGGAGTTACATTAGCGCCTGTGAGGTGTATAACTTTAGAATTAAAAGACCTTGCAGACGTTACAGACTTTGAACAGAACGGTGAGATAGGCACTTTGTATGGGCTTGAGTACACTAAAGATGGTGATTATAAACGCAAAGAGGTTGGCGACAACAAAAAGTTTCCTAAACTAGAACAACTGCGCAATCTAGAAGCAAATAATGTTGGCCAGTATGAATATAAAATAGTTCGAAAACCTGACCTCAATTGGCACTTAGAACCATATTTAGAATGGGACATAAAATTTGAATTCATAAGCCCATTTACATTTTTTGCCGCCAAAAAGTTTCAGAAAAGCATTCAACTCTGGCCCTTTACATATAAGTCTTATGCCAGATGACAATAGTCGGAAAGAGATTGAAATAAAGCCGTATGAGAAAAAACAGTACATCCTCCACAGAAGAGAAACGGTTTTAAAAGATGCTTCTACAAAATTACAGTTCATGCCGCAAATGAAATTAGGGACACGTTCACAATGATATTTGAAATTTCTGTCTTAAAAGATGTAAAGAGGGATGGGGTTGTGGGCGTTAGTGACGTCCTTTTAAAAGGAATTCTAATTAGCTGGCAAACTTAGACGTTGAAAAACTTAAAGTTACTGTCGTCGTTCTTCACAATGGCGAGGATATTAAGGTCATAACAACAAGCAACAAAATCAATATTAGTCTAAATAGAAACAATCTTACAGCACTGAATTGGATTAATCTTACACATTTAGGCCTTATTGGGTTTTATTATACTGAACAAGTTTTGACAGAGAGCATGATAAAAACAATAACTGGATTAGATTAAGTTCTGTTATAAAAACTATGGAGCAGTTAAACTTTATGACAAAAACCCCTCATTGTTCATTAATTTGTGGACAAACTGGTTGTGGAAAAACAATATTTATCCTCAACCTGTTACAAACAGTTTATCGTTATAATTTTGATCATATTGTGATTTTCTGCCCAACACTTAAATGGAACAAAGCATATCATGATAGAAGGTTTATATGGACTGATGATAACATATATTTAGTTGATCCTAGCAATAAACTGAGTGAGTGTTTAGAACAGTTTTATAGACTGTTTGAAGGAACGCAAACACTATTTATTATAGATGACTGTTCAGCAGAAAGAGACATAGTTAAAAAGAGAAACACTTTGTCAAAACTGGCTTTCAGTGGAAGACATGCTGGAATAAGTGTGTGGATTTTATGTCAAAAATATAACTCAGTTTTAAAAGACTTTAGAGAACAGTTAAAGACTGTAGTTCTATTTCACATGAAAGACAGAGACTCATTTGATGAATGTTTGCGTGAAAATGATGTTATTGAAAACGACCAAGAAAAACACAGGATTAAGCAAAAACTGAAATCTAAAAGTTTAGTAAATTAGTATTGAAAACGGATAACCCTGCACAGTATGTTTGTTTGTAGATAATCGTTATTTTTTGGTTACTTGTCAGAGAACAGGAATAGGCGGCTTTTAGGCCACTTTCGCCCAAAAACTTGGTGGAGGAGCAAGTGGCCCAGAGTCGGCCTTTTCCTGTTCTCTGGGGTACTTTTGTACTATCACATCATTTTACCAAACTTTTCATCAACAACATTTGAAAATTTTCTGCCTTTGAATTTTCTTTTTAATAGATTTTTTTTCACCGATCACACACACACACACACACACACACACACACACACACACACAATGACAGATCA
>JAFLJL010004648.1:15433-30388 GCA_018398815.1 Conus ventricosus
CGTCCGAAGATCGCCTCCATTCTACAGCGGCGGTGTCAAAGTCATTACCCGCCGCATCGCCTCATTCGCCTGATAAATCATGGGTAAAAAAACAGCTTGATCATCTTGCAGTTTATTAAAAAAATTAGCTGGTAAAGCTATAGACTCTTTACCAGGTATATTAGGGGGTGTGTTTAGCTGGCTTTTGTCTACTGCAAGCAAAGTAGTTGGCTTTATGGCCGAGCACTTATGGACATTAGTTCTCTTAATAGTTGGGTTAATTTTAGTAAGATAAAGACCAAGTAATCCTAGGCCAGTTAATCCAAGAACAAGCGCTGTCTTTTCATATTCATGGTCATCGCGAACAGAGTCTGCGAGCTTTGCTGAGTCTTCAATGACTTTGGGGGTTTGGACCTCGGGGATTGGATGACTTAATCTTGGGTGTTTGCTTACTGCTTGCAATATTACTGGCTCAGAATTTATGTCGTTTTTCCCAACCTTCTGTTCATTGCCTGCTATAAGAATTTCATTATTATAGTTTATTATTGTACCTATCTGGAGCCTGAGGTCAGAAGGCAACATGTATAAACCAGTGCCAACAGCAAAGTCTACTTTCGATCTTGCGTATTGTAAAACATTTTGGTACCTTTTAATACTTGAAGGTAAATCAACTGTAGAATTAATGGCGTCCTCTAAATTTGCTAAGTATTGTTTTTGCGCGTCAAAGCCAGTAGAAGGATCAGTTATGCTTGATCTTGCCTGTGCTTGCGCCCCTAGCAAACACCAAACGTAAGTACGAATAGAGTCGTTTATTCGTTCTATTCCCGCCCTAGTTAGGCCCTTAGAGTGTCTAAGATAAATGTTGTCCATGCTGTTTTATGCTCTTGCTGTAGGGACCCGGGCTCAACAGTTGTGCCAAAAAAGAAAGATTTGAAAGGAGGATGCCAGTCATAGTTATACTTTCTGTGCGTTGCCCCGAAAATAAAGGTCGCCTAGGCCATGATTATGATCCAACTTTTGTCTAAAGCCTGTCTTGGTGTTAATATTGAATTCGTTACAGATCCTTTCAAAAGCCTTCATGTCTATTCTGTTGCTGAATGGATTAAACGGTTTGTCATTTGGTAATGGTGCTTGCAGTTCAGTCAAAATACGCTGAAGGTGTAATAAAAATGAAATCTGTACACTGACCTCACCAAAGGATCATGGTGATTTAAATGATCAGCATACGACACTCCACACCAGTTGATGCGCAAAACACAGCAAAGTTTAACTGGTTCTGATAAAACTGCATCGGATGACTGAACCACGCTTTCTTGATGTGGTCGTTTTCAATAGGGGGGTTAAGATAGCTCTTCAATGGAGTACTCACCTTTTTATGAAAAGAGGCAGTCTGGGTCACAGCAATGTCAAGAGTATCAGTTGCTATATTTTTAAGATTGTAGTGCGGCCCAACAGAATATTTTGCACCAGTATATTTGAATGCACTCATTTTTATTTCGTTTAAAAAATGTTTGTAACAATAACAACCCAAGACCGTCCTTCGTTTTTAGAACATGCTATTGATAACAATTGCGGGGCCAAAACGGTTGCGCTCCATGAAATATTTTACAAAGTTGTATGGTTTAATATAAGTGAATCGAAGAAGAATAATAAGATTCAAAAAATTAACAAAACAGGGGTCAAAGTTAGCGAGTTAACAATAGCTGATGGTTATTACGGGTTTTGCTCACTAAAAGAAGCAATGAGTAACTTCGACATTACTCTCAAACTTAACAATGCAAATCTAAAAACAATGTTAACATTCAAGCCTGAAGAAGAAGTAGGTTACTATTTTGATAAAGAGCTAGCTAAAATGTTAGGCTTTACAGCTAACAATTATAGATTTAGAGTTACACCAGCCAAAACTACTTATGAGGGGGAAAGTCCGCTCGATCTTGCATTACATTCATTACTCTATGTTCATTTGGATGAGCTGAGCACTGATGAAAACTTATATGATGGAAGGCCCTCAACTGTTTTAAGAGCTCTTCCGTCAGGGAAAGCCGCATATTGCGATTATGAAATTATACAATTCCCTAATTTACAGTTTAAAAGATTAGTTTGTGGGAGGGTTGGATCATTTAATATAAAAATTGCAGACAAAACAGGGAAAACTCGTGAAATGTGATAACCTGCACATTGTTTTAGAAATAAAATAATACGTTACTAAAAAATAATGTCGCGTGGGCCAGAAGAACCGGGAGTTACATTAGCGCCTGTGAGGTGTATAACCTTAGAATTAAAAGACCTTGCAGACGTTGCGGACTTTGAGCAAAACGGTGAGATAGGCGCTTTGTATGGTTTTGAGTACACTAAAGATGGTGATTATAAACGCAAAGAGGTTGGCGACAGCAAAAAGTTTCCTAAACTAGAGCAACTGCGCAATCTAGAAGCAAATAATGTTGGCCAGTATGAATATAAAATAGTTCGAAAACCTGACCTCAATTGGCACTTGGAACCATATTTAGAATGGGACATAAAATTTGAATTCATAAGCCCATTTACATTTTTTGGCCGCCAAAAAAGTTTCAGAAAAGCATTCAACTCTGGCCCTTTACATGTAAGTCTTATGCCAGATGACAATAGTCGGAAAGAGATTGAAATAAAGCCGTATGGGAAAAAACAGTACATCCTCCACAGAAGAGAAACGGTTTTAAAAGATGCTTCTACAAAATTACAGTTCATGCCGCAAATGAAATTAGGAGACACGTTCACAATGATATTTGAAATTTCTGTCTTAAAAGATGTAAAGAGGGATGGGGTTGTGGGCGTCAGTGACGTCCTTTTTAAAGGAATTCTAATTTGCTGGCAAAACTTAGACGTTGACAGTCTTAAAGTTACTGTTGTCATTCTTCACAATGGTGAGGATATTAAGGTCATAACAACAAGCAACAAAATCAATATTAGTCTAAATAGAAACAATCTTACAGCACTGAATTGGATTAATCTTACACATTTAGACCTTATAGGATTTTATTATACTGAACAAGTTTTAACAGAGGGCATGATAAAAACAATAACCGGATTAGATTAAGTTCTGTTATAAAACTATGGAGCAGTTAAACTTTATGACAAAAACTCTCATTGCTCATTGATTTGTGGGCAGACTGGTTGTGGAAAAACAATATTTGTCCTAGACCTATTACAAAAAAGTTATCGCTATAATTTTGATCACATTGTAATTTTCTGCCCAACACTTAAATGGAACAAAGCATATCATGATAGAAGGTTTATATGGACAGATGATAACATATATTTAGTTGATCCTAGCAATAAACTGAGTGAGTGTTTAGAACAGTTTTATAGACTGTTTGAAGGAACGCAGACACTATTTATTATAGATGACTGTTCAGCAGAAAGAGACATAGTAAAAAGAGAAACACTTTGTCGAAACTAGCTTTCAGCGGAAGGCATGCTAGGATAAGTGTGTGGATTTTATGCCAAAAATATAACTCAGTTTTAAAAGACTTTAGAGAACAGTTAAAGACTGTAGTGTTATTTCACATGAAAGACAGAGACTCATTTGAAGAATGTTTGCGTGAAAATGATGTTATTGAAAACGACCAGGAAAAACACAGGATTAAGCAAAAACTAAAATCTAAAAAGTTTAGTAAATTAGTATTGAAAACGGATAACCCTACACAGTATGTTTGTTTGTAGGGTCGTTATTTTTTGGTTACTTGTCAGAGAACAGGAATAGGCGGCTTTTAGGCCACTTTCGCCCAAAAACTTGGTGGAGGAGCAAGTGAGTTAGAATCGGTGTTTTTCGCCCAAAACTTGGTGGAGGAGCAAGTGAGTTAGAATCGGTGTTTTCCTGTTCTCTATATGATTCAAGCTGGTCAGAAATCATTTGCATGCGATGTGTGCAGTAAGAGTTATATGCTTGTAGGTTGCCTAAAGAGACGCAAAATCCACACTGAACAGAAATCATGTGCACGTGTTGTGTGCAATAAGACTTGCACAAACAAGTTGCTTGTAGAAATATAAGGTGATGCAATTCAGTGAATAATGTGTGCTGAAAGGCTAGTACACTGGCAAATTACGAAGATATGCAAGATAGTGCAGGTGAAAAATTGATTTTGCTGTGTTCTGTGCATTAATTAACTCCACCAGTTGTTCCAATGTGGACATTTGATGCCACACTCCCAGTATTTTTCCATTGTTACTGTTTCAAAAATTACTTTTTTCTGTTGAAAGATTCTGCTTCTTTCTGATCATTTAAAATCAAAATACATTTACCTGACTTTAATACATTAATATATTTCCATACTCAATTACTTTCAGTTAATAATCAGTAAACAATCATGACAGGGTTCTGCTAAAAGCCTGGCATCAAATGTCTGAACTGGCAAGTGTTAAAGCCTTTTACATGTCATGTAGCTTGAAAAGATACCAGCTGATGGACACCGGTTAGAGATTCTTTTCATGTGATGTGTGCAGTAAGACATTTTAGTATATTGCCTGGTGAGACACAGATGATCCATCAGCACAGTAAGAGTTTTAGGGAACAGGTTACTTGAAAAGACACAAGATTATCCACAGTGGTCAGAAATCATGTATCTGTTGTGTGCATCCAAACAATTGTACAGGCAGGTATCTGGGAGAAATACAAGATGATCCTTACTTGTCAAAAGTCAAGTGCGTCTGTTGGGTGCAAAAGAACTGTGCCTTAAGCATTTTTTTTCCCATATCCAGATAACATGAAAATAAAAGACAAACTGATCCATACTGATCTGAAACAATTCTGTGTACACTAGGACTTAAGTAAAGGCCGATAACATGGCACACACACACGCACACACACACACACACACACACACACACACACACACACACACACACACACACACACACACTCGCACACACACACTCGCACACACTCAGAGACCAGTACAAGTTTGTCTAAATTGGTTTTATACAATGTGTGCAGTATGATGTTAAAAATGTTCTGCTCAAAAGATGAATGTCATGTGAAGTGATAGTTCTAACATTGACTTGAAATCAGGAAAGATATACAGTGATCTTTACTGTGTTCTTGATTGAAGACTTTTGCATAGGCTAGTTTACTTTAGTTGATAATACACATGATGCACAATGCTGGTAAGGAAAAAAAAAAGCATTTAGTCTGTTGAGTGCACATGAAAGAAGCCTGAAGAAATTAGATACACTTGTTGATTGTTTACTAGGCGATGGCCTTCTGTGGTTTTCAGCATGGTGTGTGTTTGTCTGTGTGTGTGAGTGCGAGTATATACGCACATGTTTGACAACTGTTGGCATATTCCTCAGGAAGTTAGGCTTTAAAAACTTTGCAGTAAAATGCTCATACTATGAAAATGGTATGGTTGAGAATATCTGCTGATGTACTGGTCTGACTCACACTGAAAGGAAAATGTGTGTGTGTGTGTGTGTGTGTGTGTGTGTGTGTGTGTGTGTGTGTGTGTGTGTTTTAGCACACACATGTAACAAAGACATAAAATAGTAGGAATCCAGGTGACAAACAGTTGTTCATAACCTTTACATATTTTGGATGTAATAATGTGAACAGATTGCACTTCTATGCATGTAACTGTAATCTTCACAACATCTTTTGGGTTGGCTGTGACCCAGAGATAATGAAATCATGATGTCTTTTGATTTATTGAGAATTTTCTGTTTAAATTTTTGGTATTTGTCAAGAACCTTAAAGCTATGTATAAGCTGATTTGTATATACATCTAAGGTTAAAGAAATAAACAGTTGCATCATTTGAACCATACTCTTTTTATGATATGGCCGTGGAAAACCCATACTTAAAAATGTGAGAATTGAATACAGTGGCAATTGTGTATGAGTCTTAGGCAACCAGCACTGTCAATTAGGAAATAAACTCTTCAGGACATTTTTTTGTGTGTGTGTCTCATCTTTGAGCCACTCCCGTAGCATTTCCCCATGATGCTCATTCCCTCTCCCCATCCACAGACGGCCTGGGTCGTCCTGTTGCCCCCCCCCCCCCCCCCCCCCAGCATTGGCATTCCGCAGGGAGTAGACATGGAGAGGAAACCACTGTGTAGACATGGAGAGGAAACCACTGTGTAGACATGGAGAGGAAACCACTGTGTAGACATGGAGAGGAAACCACTGTAGACATGGAGAGGAAATCACTGTGTAGACATGGAGAGGAAATCATTGTGTAGACATGGAGAGGAAACCACTGTGTAGACATGGAGAGGAAACCACTGTGTAGACATGGAGAGGAAACCACTGTGTAGACATGGAGAGGAAACCACTGTAGACATGGAGAGGAAATCACTGTAGACATGGAGAGGAAATCACCGTGTAGACATGGAGAGGAAATCACTGTGTAGACATGGAGAGGAAACCACTGTGTAGACATGGAGAGGAAATCACTGTGTAGACATGGAGAGGAAATCACAGTTGAGGTTGTCATGAGAGCACCTGCTATGTTTGTTGGGAAACTTGAACAACTCTCGAAGTGACGCATTCATGAAATGGATGAAACCTGACTCCAGTTCAAGTCCTCCCAGTTGAACCTATAGTGAACTCAACTGTTTGCAGGAGCCAATCGTGAGGAGAAAAATCCCACAAAATATAAATGGCTCTGAAGGGAATCGAACCCACAACCACCCAGCCAGGAATCTGTGATGTTAACCATAGTGTTTGGTCAGCTGGTAGGAGAGCAAGTCTTGTACAATCTGCATCATCTGAAGAGGAATAAACACAGTAAGAAGACATAGTACTGTAAAGCCTCTGAAGAGGAATAAATACAGTAAGAACACATAGTACTGTAAAGCCTCTGAAGAGGAATAAATACAGTAAGAAGACATAGTACTGTAAAGCCTCTGAAGAGGAATAAATACAGTAAGAAGACATAGTACTGTAAAGCCTCTGAAGAGGAATAAATACAGTAAGAAGACATAGTACTGTAAAGCCTCTGAAGAGGAATAAATACAGTAAGAAGACATAGTACTGTAAAGCCTCTGAAGAGGAATAAATACAGTAAGAAGACATAGTACTGTAAAGCCTCTGAAGAGGAATAAATACAGTAAGAAGACATAGTACTGTAAAGCCTCTGAAGAGGAATAAATACAGTAAGAATACATAGTACTGTAAAGCCGATGAAGAGGAATAAATACAGTAAGAACACGTAGTACTGTAAAGCCTCTGAAGAGGAATACAGTAAGAACACATAGTACTGTAAAGCCTCTGAAGAGGAATAAATACAGTAAGAACACAGTACTTTAAAGCCTCTGAAGAGGAATAAATACAGTAAGAACACATAGTACTGTAAAGCCTCTGAAGAGGAATAAATACAGTAAGAAGACATAGTACTGTAAAGCTCTGAAGAGGAATAAATACAGTAAGAAGACATAGTACTGTAAAGCGAAGAAGAGGAATAAATACAGTAAGAAGACATAGTACTGTAAAGCCTCTGAAGAGGAATAAATACAGTAAGAACACATGGTACTGTAAAGCCTCTGAAGAGGAATAAATACAGTAAGAAGACATGGTACTGTAAAGCCTCTGAAGAGGAATAAATACAGTAAGAACACATAGTACTGTAAAGCCTCTGAAGAGGAATAAATACAGTAAGAACACATAGTACTGTAAAGCCTCTGAAGAGGAATAAATACAGTAAGAACACATAGTACTGTAAAGCCTCTGAAGAGGAATACAGTAAGAACACATAGTACTGTAAAGCCTCTGAAGAGGAATATAGTAAGAACACATAGTACTGTAAAGCCTCTGAAGAGGAATAAATACAGTAAGAAGACATAGTACTGTAAAGCCTCTGAAGAGGAATAAATACAGTAAGAACACATAGTACTGTAAAGCCTCTGAAGAGGAATAAATACAGTAAGAACACATGGTACTGTAAAGCCTCTGAAGAGGAATAAATACAGTAAGAAGACATGGTACTGTAAAGCCTTTGAAGAGGAATAAATACAGTAAGAAGACATAGTACTGTAAAGCCTCTGAAGAGGAATAAATACAGTAAGAACACATAGTACTGTAAAGCCTCTGAGAGGAATAAATGCAGTAAGAACACATAGTACTGTAAAGCCTCTGAAGAGGAATACAGTAAGAACACATAGTACTGTAAGCCTCTGAAGAGGAATATAGTAAGAACACATAGTACTGTAAAGCCTCTGAAGAGGAATAAATACAGTAAGAACACATAGTACTGTAAAGCCTCTGAAGAGGAATAAATACAGTAAGAACACATAGTACTGTAAAGCCTCTGAAGAGGAATAAATACAGTAAGAAGACATAGTACGTAAAGCCTCTGAAGAGGAATAAATACAGTAAGAACACATAGTACTGTAAAGCCTCTGAAGAGGAATAAATACAGAAAGAACACATAGTACTGTAAAGCCTCTGAAGAGGAATAAATACAGTGAGAACACATAGTACTGTAAATCCTCAGAAGAGGGATAAATACAGTAAGAAGACATAGTACTGTAAAGCGTCTGAAGAGGAATAAATACAGTAAGAACACATAGTACTGTAAAGCCTCTGAAGAGGAATAAATACAGTAAGAACACATAGTACTGTAAAGCCTCTGAAGGGAATAAATACAGTAAGAACACATAGTACTGTAAAGCCTCTGAAGAGGAATAAATACAGTATGAAGACATAGTACTGTAAAGCCTACATAAACTATCAGTAGTGGTGAACGGTCAGAATTGATCTGCAGTAAAGACTGAACTGAAACATTAAACATTAGATACTTTCTCTTTGAACCTGAATTCATTTTTTTTTTTTTTTTTTTTAAGGTGCATAGAGCAATTGCACAGATTTGAATCTGCTTAGAGAGAGAGAGAGTGTGTGTGTGTATGTGTGTGTTGGTGTGAAAGCAACATTAAGACAACCAGTGCCTTTCGCAATAGATAAACCTGAATGTCAGTAATGGAGAAATCATGGGGTTTTCATCACCAGTCAAACTCACTGCTGGTTATTTTACCGCAACTTGATGTTTGAGTCCTTCCACCTGCTGGACCGTCCCCAGGCAATGTTCAGGCTTTTTCCACTTCCTTAGGTCTCCTGTCTGAACATACCATCATCTCTCTTGTATGGGAAACTGTTCATAGTGGTGCTTGCAGTACCATCCTTGTGGAGTGGATTGTGACACAGTGTGTGGGTTCACGTCATAGTGAATTTCCAACCTCCTGTCATAAGTAGAGTCATGTATTGTGGCGTAGTATGTGAGTTCATAGCAGTATGGACTGTCAATCCCGGAGTGATACAACTCTGCAGTGTACATGATGCGGGAGTTCATAGCAGTATGGACTGTCAATCCCGGAGTGATACAACTCTGCAATGTACATGATGTGGGAGTTCATAGCAGTATGGACTGTCAATCCCGGAGTGATACAACTCTGCAGTTGACATGATGTGGGAGTTCACTGGAAAGTGAGATGCTGACCCCTGGTTCCATCCCTTCCCCTCCACCATCGTACCCTCCTTCCCCACCACTTCACAGCACCTCTTCATTTTGGCAGAGTTATGGTTATTGACAGTTTCAACGTCGTTGCCTTTCAGTGCAGGCTCCATCTTTCCCATCCTGATTCCCCTTCCTGCCGTCCCCATGTCTGCTTCTTCCTGCCATCCCCTGTCTCTTCCTGCCGTCCCCATGTCTTCTTCTTCCTGCCGTCCCCCTGTCTTCTTCCTGCCGTCCCCATGTCTTCTTCTTCCTGCCGTCCCCATGTCTTCTTCTTCCTGCCGTCCCCATGTCTTCTTCCTGCCGTCCCCATGTCTTCTTCTTCCTGCCGTCCCCATGTCTGCTTCTTCCTGCCGTCCCCATGTCTTCTTCTTCCTGCCGTCCCCATGTCTTCTTCCTGCCGTCCCCATGTCTTCTTCTTCCTGCCGTCCCCATGTCTTCTTCTTCCTGCCGTCCCCATGTCTTCTTCTTCCTGCCGTCCCCCTGTCTTCTTCCTTTTTTTTTTTTAAAATATGTTTTATTCCTCCTCTCTCATCCCTCCACTCTACAGTTCCTTCACTTTCTTCCCTTCTTCACGCCACTCATCCTTCGACATGGATTTAACAAACAATTTGACATAAGCATGTCCAGTACATACATGTACGAATGTAAGGATGTGTAGTTGTAAACAATAAATGAATTATGAATAGTAAATATACAATTGTTACAATCTGGCAATTTTTCTTTGTGTTTTACTCAGTTTGAATGAGTGGGGGAAAAGAAAAAAAAAAAAAGAGAAAAAAAGTAGTAGTTACAAGGAGGTTTGTTTTTCATTTTCAGTTACAAACTGACAAACACAGAACATTATAGTGACAAAACAGTAATACTAGGTACTATGAATTTGAGAAAATAACATGCACCCACACAATGTACATACACACACACACACACACACACACACACACACACACACACACACACACACACATACGTATGTACACATATACATACACATACGTATGTACACATATACATACACATGTATAATATGACTATACATACACACACCTGCATACACATACACACATATATACACATACATATACATACACATATACATAATGCAAATACACATACCAATACATATACAAATGTACGACTACAACACAAAGACGAAAGGACACACACACACACACACACACACACACCACACACACACACACACACACAGGTAAAGGATACAGGAGAGAGTTGTTAGTTGATTATCATAGATGATACAGCATATATATAAAATACATGATACTCTTATCGCTAGTATCAATTGAAGTTGATCTATACATAGTATAGTTTTTGTGTAGTAAGTTACGTGGAGTGAAACAAGTTAGAGTATGATGAGACCTCTTCGGAATGCTCAAGGTAGGTTTCTACAACTTCCTCTTTTCTTTTCTTTTCTTCTTTCACGGCATGCCACACACAGCTTGTATAATATTGATAGGAATCGACTAAGTACTGTAACATAGAATAAATATTGAAAACAGACTGCATGATTGATAATAACCATAACAGAGAAATACAAAAAATTTTAAAAAAGAGTAATAAAATAAAATTCTTTGACAGCAGCCATAGGGCTCTATCCAGTTTTGTTAATAAAAAGAAACCATATTTCAAAAATCAAGAAAAAAGTGTGGAATAAGGCAGCCAACTTTCTTCAAATTCTCTATATGTGTTGTTCAAAAAAGATACATATTTTTCTGATTCCAATCTGTTTCTAAGAAATGTTATGAACAACTGGACATTTGGGTGTATATTTTGCAATTTTGTCTTGTATATATAAAATTTAGCCAGAAGCAGAATAAAATCTAGAGGCTTATCTGTTGTAATATATTGTTTTACTCCGAACAAAAAATATTCTTTATCCATTTGAAGGTAATCACAATGTGGACATTTTTCCTTAAGCAAATGTTCAAAACCAGTCCAAAATCTGTTGACAATTGCACAATCATACAACATGTGTGAAATGCATTGGTCATCCATATTACAAAAGTTCCTGCCATCCCCATGTCTTCTTCTTCCTGCCATCCCCATGTCTTCTTCCTGCCGTCCCCATGTCTTCTTCCTGCCGTCCCCATGTCTGCTTCTTCCTGCCGTCCCCATGTCTTCTTCTTCCTGCCGTCCCATGTCTTCTTCCTGCCGTCCCCATGTCTTCTTCTTCCTGCCGTCCCATGTCTTTCTTCCTGCCGTCCCCATGTCTTCTTCTTCCTGCCGTCCCCCTGTCTTCTTCCTGCCGTCCCCATGTCTTCTTCTTCCTGCTGTCCCCTTGTCTTCTTCCTGCCGTCCCATGTCTGCTTCTTCCTGCCGTCCCCATGTCTGCTTCTTCCTGCCGTCCCCCTGTCTTCTTCCTGCCGTCCCCCTGTCTTCTTCCTGCCACCCCCCTGTCTTCTTCCTGCCGTCCCCATGTCTTCTTCCTGCCCTTCCCATGTCTCCTTCTTCCTGCCGTCCCCCTGTCTTCTTCCTGCCGTCCCCCTGTCTTCTTCCTGCCGCCCCCATGTCTTCTTCCTGCCGTCCCCATGTCTGCTTCTTCCTGCCGTCCCCATGTCTGCTTTCTGCGTCCCCCCCAAATGTCTTCTTCCTGCCGTCCCCATGTCTTCTTCCTGCCGTCCCCATGTCTGCTTCTTCCTGCCGTCCCCTGTCTGCTTCTTCCTGCCGTCCCCATGTCTGCTTCTTCCTGCCGTCCCCCTGTGTTCTTCTTCCTGCCGTCCCCTGTCTTCTTCCTGCCGTCCCCATGTCTTCTTCCTGCTGTCCCATGTCTTCTTCGTGCCGTCCCATGTCTGCTTCTTCCTGCCGTCCCCATGTCTGCTTCTTCCTGCCGTCCCCATGTCTTCTTCCTGCCGTCCCCATGTCTGCTTCTTCCTGCCGTCCCCATGTCTTCTTCCTGCCGTCCCCATGTCTTCTTCCTGCCGTCCCCCTGTCTGCTTCTTCCTGCCATCGCCCTGTCTGCTTCTTCCTGCCGTCCCAATGTCTTCTTCTTCCTGCCGTCCCCCTGTCTTCTTCTTCCTGCCGTCCCCATGTCTTCTTCCTGCCGTCCCCATGTCTGCTCTTCCTGCCGTCCCCTGTCTGCTTCTTCCTGCCGTCCCCTGTCTTCTTCCTGCCGTCCCCCTGTCTTCTTCCTGCCGTCCCCCTGTCTTCTTCCTGCCGTCCCCTGTCTGCTTTTTCCCTGCCGTCCCCCTGTCTTCTTCCTGCCTTTCCCCATGTCTTCTTCTTCCTGCCGTCCCCCTGTTTTTCTTCCTGCCGTCCCCATGTCTTCTTCTTCCTGCCGTCCACATGTCTTCTTCCTGCCGTCCCCCTGTCTGCTTCTTCCTGCCGTCGCCATGTCTGCTTCTTCCTGCCGTCCCCATGTCTTCTTCTTCCTGCCATCCCCATGTCTTCTTCCTGCCGTCCCCTGTCTGCTTCTTCCTGCAGTCCCCCTGTCTGCTTCTTCCTGCTGTCCCATGTCTTCTTCCTGCCGTCCCCATGTCTGCTTCTTCCTGCCGTCCCCCTGTCTTCTTCCTGCCGTCCCCATGTCTTCTTCCTGCCGTCCCCATGTCTGCTTCTTCCTTCCGTCCCCATGTCTGCTTCTTCCTGCCGTCCCAATGTCTGCTTCTTCCTGCCGTCCCCATGTCTTCTTCCTGCCGTCCCCCTGTCTGCTTCTTCCTGCCGTCCCCCTGTCTTCTTCCTGCCGTCCCCATGTCTGCTTCTTCCTGCTGTCCCTATGTCTTCTTTCCTGCCGTCCCCCTCTCTGCTTCTTCCTGCCGCCCCCCTGTCTTTTCCTGCCGTCCCCATGTCTGCTTCTTCCTGCCGTACCCATGTCTTCTTCCTGCCGTCCCCATGTCTTCTTCCTGCCGTCCCCATGTCTGGTTCTTCCTGCTGTCCCCATGTCTTCTTCCTGCCGTCCCCATGTCTTCTTCCTGCCGTCCCCATGTCTGCTTCTTCCTGCCGTCCCCATGTCTTCTTCTTCCTGCCATCCCCCTGTCTTCTTTTTCCCTGCCGTCCCCCTGTCTTCTTCTTCCTGCCGTCCCATGTCTTCTTCCTGCTGTCCCCATGTCTTCTTCCTGCCGTCCCCATGTCTTCTTCCTGCCGTCCCCATGTCTTTTTCCCTGCCGCCCCCATGTCTTCTTCTTCCTGCCGTCCCCATGTCTGCTTCTTCCTGCCGTCCCCATGTCTTCTTCTTCCTGCCGTCCCCATGTCTGCTTCTTTCCTGCCGTCCCAATGTCTGCTTCTTCCTGCCATCCCCATGTCTTCTTCTTCCTGCCGTCCCATGTCTTCTTCCTGCCGTCCCCATGTCTTCTTTTCCTGCCGTCCCCATGTCTTCTTCTTCCTGCTGTCCCCCTGTCTGCTTCCCTTCTCTCCCCCCCCTCTGTCTGTGTGTTTTAATACCCCCACCCTCCACCCATTGCCCCTGCCCACTCCTCTTCCTTAATTGCCTTTTCTGAATTTGTTTTTTATTTTTGTGTGAATTTGATTACTATAATTCAAATTGAGTAAACTAAGTAATAAATAATGTGCTTTGAGTTCTGATTGTGAATATAAACCATGAATGTATGTTCTGTAAGCCATGAATATGTTTCTGTATAGTCGGTTATATCAAAAGGAATGGCATGAAAATTTCTATATATAAGTATTGGTTTGCATTGTGTTATTTTTTATTTGTAAAGATTGCACCAGTTCTAGTGACCAGTCTAACTAAAGACAGGTAAAGGAGGGATACCATGTGTTCTTTGTGATGAATGCGTTGTAAGGCCCACTGCACTTTTGTTGTTGGATCAGATGCTTTTCATGTTGTGTCACTGAGGTTGTACTGGCACATGAAAAAATTGTCTGCACATAATTCAGGGTGTCAGTGTGAAGTACTGTCTCCTCATCTATCTTTGCTGAGAGAGAGAGAGAGAGAGAGAGAGAGAGAGAGAGAGGGGAGAGAGAGAGAGAGGAGGGGAGAGAGAGAGAGGGAAACACTCAATAAATACTGACACAAAGAAATGTGAAGTTCTGTAGCCAATCTATTGTTATATATTCTTCAGTTCAGACCGTGGCTTTACGCCGCGGGTAATATATGTACTTCCACTGACTTCAGTTGCATAACCTGTGATAATTAAGACAAGCAAAATGTACCTTCTCTCTCTCTCCCTCTCTCTCTCTCTCTCTCTCTCTCTCTCTCTCTCTCTCTCTCAGCAGAGCCACTGGAGTTCTTGTCCTTATGCTCGTTGCACATTCAATTTACACACGTTAAGTTTGTTTGTAATTCCACTAAAGACACTAAAGAGAATGATTATATTGCGTGTTCCCCCCTTTAAATAAGGGTCTGTGCAGACTATTACCAATAAATTGTCAAGTGTCAAGCGTCTCTCTCTCTCTCTCTTTCTCTCTCTCTCTCTCTCTTCCCCTCTCTCTCTCTCTCTCTCTCTCTCTCTCTTCTCTCTCTCTCTCTTCTCTCTCTCTCTCTCTGTACATATTCACTGATGCTTGAAGGAATCCTTGGTAAGTTC
>JAFLJL010004649.1:0-15513 GCA_018398815.1 Conus ventricosus
ACTTCGTTCTCATCATCAATCGCGTTTTTGCCTATCGTTACTTGAGGGACACTCCAGATATCTTCTGCTTCTCTGTCCACTATCAAACTTCTCGGTCTCTTCGATCATCTTCTCAAAAACTTCTGAAAATTCCTAGGCGCTCGTTAAAGACAGTCGGTGAGAGAGCATTTAACTTTAGTGCGCCCACTCTTTGGAATTCTCTTCCTGACAGCTTACGTGACCTGCCTACATTATCTAAATTCAAGTCAGAGTTAAAAACATACTTCTTTAGGAAAGCCTTCTTCAACCATAATATCTAAATGCTGTGTCTATTATTCTGACCTGACTTTTTATGTACTGCATGCAAAACTGTATTGTTTACGCTTGAACCGATGAACTTGATAAGTGCGCCTGTGTCGGTAGGTGTGTGTGTGTGTATGTGTGTGTGTGTGTGTGTGTGTGTGCGTGCGTGCATGCGTGCGTGCGTGCGTGCGTGCGTGCGTGCGTGCGTGCGTGCGTGTGCGTGTGTGTGTGTGTGTGTGTGTGTGTGTGTGTGTGTGTGTGTGTGTGTGTGTGTGTGAACACATGTTATTGCGAGTGTTTGAGTGTGTGTTGAGAGCAATGAGTTGATCCCAAGAATTGCGCTATATAAAATCCATACATTATTATTATTATTATGTGACTGAGAACAGTAAGTCAGGCAATTAACGTCCGCATCAGCTGTGGTACGCTGTCCTGGTACGTGTTCAGCATGATGTTTCAAGGTGCGTACTCATAAGTCATGAGAGAAACGAGCACGCCGCGATCAGCGAGCAGCCTCTGCTTCTTCCCTGTCGTCCTGCTTCGTCTGCACCAACTGCGACAGAGATTGTCACTCCAGAATTGGGTTGCACAGCCACACCAGGCGCTGTTCCCAACCCTAGGAGAAACCTCACTTGGCGCATCAAGCATTGTCCTCCGGGACTGCATTGCCAACACAACTCATAAGTCATACTGTTTTCATGAATCGAAAATACTAAAGGTCATAGTATGTGGCGTTAAGGAAGTTAGCAGAACCGGTAAGCACAGCTGTTTAATACTTTTACTAAGAACTGGCTAAACCAGAACATCTTTATTGCTAAGAGCAAGAGACTCATCCCGCAGTATGCTTTGAAGGGAAACAATATCACCGGTTCTGTTCCACTTGCCATACATGTGGCAGTTTTACAAGGAACTGGTTGAAGCGGAGCACCGTTATCTCTGAGAGCCAGAGACTCCTCATCCCGCAACACCAGGAAGTCCTCCTCCAAGGGAAACAAGGCCATCGTTTCCTTTCCACGTGACATAACCATGAGCACCGTTCCTGCCAGATATCAGTCTGCTCCTCTGTCCCTTCTCTCTCACCCTAGGGGATGAGACGACGACACAACTCGACTGAGGCTCCATTGGCCAAGATTAAAACGCCCGCGCACGTGCGCGCGCGCACGCACACACACACACACACACACACACACACACACACACACACACACACACACACACACACACACACACACACACACACACGCGCGCGCACACACACACACACTCGCACGCGCGCGCATGCAGACAGACAGACAGAGACAGAAGGAGATTACCATTCCAAGAGAGAGAGAGAGAGAGAGAGAGAGAGAGAGAGAGAGAGAGAGAGAGAGTAGATATGGATACTGATGATTTATTCAATAAGGTCATGGCCCCTGTTGAAGGGCGAGCATAAACAACAAAGAATGCAGGCACAGGAAATGTTCACTATCAAAAACAAACAAACAACGAAAATGTGTGGAGAAACATAGCAAAATGATCAACAGAGCTATGAATTATATTCAGATCGAATTTTAAATGCTTTATATAAGTAAACAACAAACTGTTTGACGATATCTTCACGCTTAGATTACATAAGCAATAGAAGTCTAAAGAGAGGAGAGAGAGAGAGAGAGAGAGAGAGAGAGAGAGAGAGAGAGAGAGAGAGAGAGAGAGAGAGAGAGAGAGAGTGAGAGAGAGAGTGTGTGTGTATATGTGAGTGTGGAGGAGAGGGTGAGGTATAGTGGGGGACCTGTCTTACGTTACATCGATATCATCAATATCACCAGAACGACAAGACGATGAGGATGTAACTGTTTACTTTGGTGCAAACAGGATTCAAACTTGCACCCTCTGACTTCGAACTCAGCTCTACCACTCTCATTTTACTTGCTGTATTGTGCTTGCCATTGTTTTATACATCGATCAAGTGTCCATACATTTAACAAAATGTACACCATAGTCTTTTGTTGCATTTTAAAACAACTTTTTGTTTTTGTTCATGTCCAGGACGGGGGAAATCGTGATGGTATTGCTTAAGTGCACTAAGTTGATGTATTATTAGTCAGGCTTAACACACCAAGGTTATCTCTGCACTCATACACGCATATGCACACTCATGCACCCACCAAACATTCACCTCTCTCTGGGAATGGGATGTCACGCATTCGGTTCTCTCCTAACACGACTGAGAACAAGAAATACAATTTCTATGCTACTTATAATCAAACATGAAGAATCCAATTACACAAAATGGAATAATCAACACATAAAAGATCAATACTTCAAAATCCCGGGTTATAATAAAAAGACTTCTTACCTGACCAGGTTTCCATACACACAACCACGTTTTCACACCACACCACAGTTCTTGAACAAGTCTCTTCACGTCTCCTTCAGCACTGCTTGATGGTGACGCCCTTGGTTGACTGGCTCAGGTTTCAGGACTGGGTCTTCGTGGTCGTCTTTGGGAACTCGATGCAGAAATCTTCTTCTTCGTCTCTTTCACCCACCTCTGGGTTCAAACTCAGTTTGTCTCTCTTCACCCACCTCTGGGCTTCAAACTCAGTCTTTTCTCTTCCAGCTTCTCTTTTACCATAAGACCTTGCTGTCACTTCTGTCTCCCAGACCACGTTTCTCTCGACCCTACTCTGTCCTGCCACCCTTCTCTCTCTCTCTCTCTCTCTCTCTCTCTCTCTCTCTCTCTCTCTCTCTCTCTCTCTCTCTCTCTCTCTCTCTCGTGGTGATGTTCTTCTCTCTCATGACGTTGTTTTCCCTCAGTTTATATAGGGATGGATACAAAGGATTTCCCTTCAGGCCATGCCTTTGTCCATGCTGCTTCTCCACTACCTTGTTCACAAGTACCCTGAATTCCCCTTTCGCTACATTCTTCCACACATCAGCATTTACACACATCCCTACCTAACTGATTAGCAAACAACCACTTGGCACCAGATGGACATCGAAATTTCCCGCCGACTTCGGGGGTCACTTAACACAGTAATTATCCTGGAAAAAACTACGACAACAACGTCCACGCGCATTCAACCAGCCTGACAATAGCTTCAACACAGTGTCCCACGGCAATACCACCTGAACGAGCCCAAGACTCCTGTTCTTCAAGGACTGTTTACAAAGCGACCTCAGCTGACTGAGTATTTAGCACCTACTCCATGCGCCGAGGTCCTATAGTGGTTACATTCCTCCCCCCCTTTCGCTATCGGGAAGGTTCGAACACGGGAGGGTCGTTACTACCTTAGGTGCCACCTGTCACCTGACCACTTCATCCTCCTTGACACAGTTCGACCGTGTGCGGTAGGTAAGGCGTACTGCTAGTGGGTCTATGACCTATTTCTCTACTACGTACAACATTCCTTGCCTCTAAGCGCTTAAGGTTTTTTGTGAGAGGTTTCACTGCCTTGACAGTTCAATTTTATCATTAATATCAATAGAATCACCTTGTCCATTGTGTGTGTCATGTGACGTAGCCTCACATCAAGGCATGTGACGCTCCATCGCATGTAGTTAGTGATATGAATCATTTCCCCGTGCCACAACTAAAGGAAGAATATTCATGTGGCTTGACTAGTGTAGACGGGCGTCCCCAAAATAATTGTGAGTATGACTCATTCAAGAAACGAATGTGGTCATTGGGTGAAAGTGACCACTGAGTGATAGTTTAACAAGGGCTGGTAAGGTAGGGTGCTGGTCATGTGTTTTGAACACTGAGTATGCACTCACTAGGAGAAGGGGGGAAAGAGTCAGTTTTAACCCAGCAGATGGCCTAGAGACTCGAACCTGTCAGGACGGTGGTCCTCTTTGCTGACCAGTCATTACCAGGTGAGTGATAGATAGTGGGGGAAAGCTACAGGGGGATAACTTAAAGAAAAGAGAAAGAAAGAATTCATATGTTGAATTAAGAAGGTTACTTACACGAACCTTATTCGTGTTTCAGCCCTTCACCCTTTACCCTTCGCCCTTCACCCTTCATCTTTAAACAACTACTTGATGTTGATGTAATACATATTTATTCTTTAATAAACAATGGGAAAAAATCAAGTACTATTTATGTCTAATTTGCTTGTGAAGATGAATATATATATGTGTGATGAGCAAATAACTCTTTAGAAATGTATATACACATGTTTTGATTGTGCAATGAGACAAACCAATTGTTTTCATTTGTCATTGTCAACAATGGGAAGCATGTGACTTTTCAATGGACTATAACAGTACATGTGGGGAAAAAGAAACTATGTTTAAATTATGTTTATTTTGTTTATATGTCTATTGAGAAACATTCACACTTGGAAGTATTCTCATTTTCATGAGGGTTTTGAAACATATGATGTGAGACAAAGATCAAGGGAAAATATGTGCTTCACATCTTAATGTATGAACACAATTGGTACTTTGAATTGGTATTATCCCTAATTGTTTTATCCATGTAATTTGTGAATTGTATTTTGTGAGATGTGGTGATCGATTATGAATGTTTTTTTTTTAGAAAGACTGAAAGTTTGAAATATGCTATTTATGGTGGATCATGATGATTGATTCTATACGTTGATTATTAATTTGGTGAATCATGTGTGATGGTTACACATTTTGAGATTCATGGCTGAAGATGTGTTTAAGTGAAGTTGTATATACTTTAAAAAATTTTCTGGAGAAAATTTTTTCATCCCAGGATGGGGGGTGTCATGTGACGTAGCCTCACATCAAGGCATGTGACGCTCCATCGCATGTAGTTAGTGATATGAATCATTTCCCCGTGCCACAACTAAAGGAAGAATATTCATGTGGCTTGACTAGTGTAGCGGGCGTCCCCAAAATAATTGTGAGTATGACTCATTCAAGAAACGAATGTGGTCATTGGGTGAAAGTGACCACTGAGTGATAGTTTAACAAGGGCTGGTAAGGTAGGGTGCTGGTCATGTGTTTTGAACACTGAGTATGCACTCACTAGGAGAAGGGGGGAAAGAGTCAGTTTTAACCCAGCAGATGGCCTAGAGACTCGAACCTGTCAGGACGGTGGTCCTCTTTGCTGACCAGTCATTACCAGCCCTTCACCCTTTACCCTTCGCCCTTCACCCTTCATCTTTCACCCCGTGAGGTGGTTTGAAGATGGCCATGGTGTGAGGAACACACCGGTAGTTCAGCCCAGCAAGTCCAACTCCAGGGAGAGGAGTTGAAGCTCGTCGTTTCGCAAGAGACAGAAGTCGCGGAAGAGAAGTCGAGACTCGTATCTCCAGGACAGGAGAATTCGAGGGGGCAGTATATTGTCTCAGAGAGACAGGGGATTGAGAAAGCAGGGGAGCTTTTTCTTGAGGCAGGCAGGTCCTCAGTGATTACGGGAGTTATGTATTCTCCTGGTTCGGATTTTTTTGGATAACGGAATGTGAAGGCCATAGCTTTATAGAAGCGGAACTAGACTATTTTATCTCTCGGTGTGAGGAGAGATACATGTGTAAAGATTGATTTGTCTCTCGGTGTGAGGAGAGATATATGTGTGAAGATTGATTTGTCTCTCGGTGTGAGAGAGATACATGTGTGCAGATTTATTTGTCTCTCAGTGTGGAGAGAGATATGGTTGTAAACTCTGTTTACAAGTGGTTGATGATTTAGTAAATTGTTTTCCCTGAAGGAGAGGGGGAGAAGAAAAACATTCGGTAGTGCGCCTTTTGGTTGTTTGGAAAGATTGCGTGTGCGTATGGAGTAAATGCTGTCATGAATGCGGGTATGCAAGAGTGACAGTGTGACAGTGTGGAAAAGGTGTAATCAACAAATATTGTGTTCATTGTCTTTTAATGTACAGCTTGAAAGATGTGAGAACATCATGTTGTTGTTTTTTGTTTTTTGGGTTTCTTTTTGTCTGTTTGTTTTTGTTCTTTTTTGAAGCCAGACATACAAACACAATCACCACAACGATTAATTAACGATCCAGTCTGTTGCAAATTCATTACAAATGCGTGGAGCAGCAACAACAACAACAACAACAAAAAACAAAAACAAAAAACAAAAACAAAAAGAGGCTGAGCAGCGTGAAGCAACAAACTTTGTCATGGGTGACTCAGCCACCATTGATTAAGCCAAGCAAGTCTGTCGTCACGACAGATCAGTTGACAAGTTGGAATGTCCAAAACTCGGAAAGGGGACAGACGCTGGCCTCACCACTTTCCTCAGAATTCACACAAGACAGCTAGGCCTACATGTCAACGGCAAAATCTTCAATTAGTTGACACCAGATCAAAGCGAGGACATGACAGCGGTATTGTTTGTTGTATACTCTAACGCATAGACTGGCGAAATTCTTCTTTCTCCGCCCCATCAGAGACTGTAACCTCCTCAGCAAAGAAAATTATTGTCCAGGTCCCATCTGCGAGCCGAGATCCCTCTCTATAAAGGTTTTAACAGAACAGTAGACAAAACCACCATCCCACCCTTCTACCTCCATCCCCTCCAATTCATTTATTTGCTCATTTACTCGTTCATTTGTTTGTTTGGTTCTTGATTGATTTATTCAATGCTTATTATTTATTCATTCATTTTAAACCAGAGCCAGCTGCAGTGATCATCAGAATTGAGCCTGCGTCATAGTCATGCTGGGCCCAGTCTGATGATTGGTGCCTGTCTGGCCAGGTCAGTTTCCCCCTCTGTTTTCTTTTTTCTCTGACCTCTCTTCGCCCCCTGTCGCCACAGAAAAGATAAAAAAAAAAAAAAAAGCCCGTGCCTGTCATTCCTCAAGAGGAAAATAAGAAGACACTATGGGTTTGCCGACGGGGCAGAATAAAAGGGAGACAACATTGATAGTAACACCGGGCAACGTAGCCTCGTTTGCAAAACGGAAATAGGCCTAGCGTATTACTACACGTGCAAATTTGAGAAGAACCGGGGGAATAAAACCACAGACCTGTCTAATCACATGACAAGATTTGGAGTGATCACCGCTATTTTTCGGACAACATTGACTAGAATTCGGACAAACGGAAATTGTCAGGCTACATTAGACGCAAAGCCTCATCTCGCGAGACCAGCGTTTCGTTTTCTCAGTTGTCGATCTTTGCCGGTCTGTAAGAGGTGCGAGCAGACGTGCAGCGATTTGCGACTGAGACGCTTTTGTGTTACTTTGGCGGCAAACAAAGGAATAAGAATGCAGGAGAACAAGAAATTCGAACGCCTTCCAAAAAATGTTATTCCAACAAACTACAAACTTCGGCTTCAGCCAGATTTGACCGCTTTTACATTTTCAGGCTCCGAAGAAATCGACGTGGAGGCAAGTTTGTTGTTTCGATTCAGTTGACATATTCTGCAAGTGTCCAGGTGTCCGTCTAGTCATAGATTAATCGATTCTAGTCAGTGTTTACTCATTATTTAGAAATCAGATGGTATGTCTTGGCATCTTCTTAGGTGTCCTAGTCATAGATTAATCGGTTCTAGTCTGTGTTTACTCATGATCTCGTAATCAGATGGTATGTCTTGTCATCTACTTGGTCACTACATATCCGCTGTGTATGTGTGTGGTGTGTGTGGGGGTGGGGGGGGGGGGGGGGGGGGGAGGGGGGTTGCCTGCGCGCATGTGTGTGTGTCACCTGTGTGGCTGCATGCGACATACGGAGACTAACTAACTCAATAAGAAAGAAAATTAATTTAAAACAAACTGCAGTACAGTCATGAAGGTAACCATTAATACTCAGTTTTTTGATGCCACCAAAGACCTTGGATTAGTCAGTCAGTTGAATCACCAACTCGTGGTAAGGCATTCCTGGATTTATTTTTTACCAATTGTCCAGGCGCCTTAGGCAATCAGGAATTAATTGCAGGCCTGGGTGATCATGATATAGTTCTCTTAGAGAGCAACTTTCAACCCTTTCGAAGAAAACCCCTAAACGTACCATCAGACTCTGGAACCAAGCAGATTTACCAAAATTGCGCAGGGATACTCGTGATTTCAGCCGTCTTTTTTTGAGGTCCCATAGTGTTAAAGATAATGTCAGTGACCTTTGGAAGTGTATAAAATCTAACTTGGAATTTATTATGGATGACAACATACCTACTAAATAACTTCAAGCAAGAACCACCAGCCATGGGATTACTACAAAAACTAAACGTTTGTTGAGAAGGAAACATCGTTTCTTTAAGAAATTGAAACTACATCCTAATTCAGAAAGATTACTGGTTAGGTATAAACATATTAAGAGACGGTGTCAGAGAGAATGTAGACTTGCTCACCTCCAATTATGTTAATTCGATGATTTCGGAAGGTGATCATCAAAACAAGAAATTATGGTCTTACATAAGGAGTAAGAGACAGGAAAACATTGGGATTCCAGACCTGAGAAACAACCAGAATAACCTAATACAGGACCTGAAGGGAAAGCAAACTTGCTAAACAAGCAGTTTTGTTCAGTTTTCTCAAATCCCAACCTTTAATTAACGTTAGACTAAAGGATGATGATAAACTCCCTGAAATGCAAAACATCAAAGTAAACAAAGCAGGAGTATTTAAGTTACTGACCAATATCAATGAAAACAAGCTACTGGTCCCGATGGCGTTCCTGGCAAGCTCTTAAAATTATGTGCCAATGAATTGAGTGAGGTATACCAATTACTTTACCAAGCTTCACTGGACCAGGGAGTAATACCTGATGAGTGGCGAGATGCGAGCATTGTTCCCTTATTCAAAAAGGGTGACAAAACAAAAGCAGAGAACTATAGACCTGTATCTCTTACATCCATATTCAGCTAAACTACTTGAACACATAATATATAGTAGCATAATGGACCATCTTGACAAATATGACTTCTTAAATAATTCCCAGCATGGTTTTATACAGCGAAGGAGTTGTGAGACTCAACTTATAACAACTCTCAATGATTTTAGTAACTGTTTAAATAACAGACAGCAAATAGATGCAATTTTATTAGACTTTTCTAAAGCCTTTGATAAGGTTGACCATGAGGGCCTGCTGCTTAAATTAGAACACATTGGCATTGACGGTTCTTTGCTAAAATGGGCTAGATCATTCCTCGTTGGGAGAACGCAGAGAAAGTTGTTGTGGAAGGGTCGTCATCCCATTGTAAACCAGTCTTGTCAGGTGTACCACAGGGAACTGTTCTGGGGCCCTTGTTTTTCTTAATTTATATAAATGACATAAGTAGAAATCTCTCTCCTGGAACTACTATAAGGCTTTTTGCAGATGACAGTTTAGTATATAGAACAATCAGAAGCAAGAATGATACTCGCATTCTACAAGAAGATCTAAACGCTTTACAAGAGTGGGAAAGAACTTGGAAAATGGAATTTCATCCCCAAAAGTGCCAAGTGTTGCGTATATGTAACAAACGCTCACCAATTAGATCAGATTATTCTATCATAATACTATTCTTAAAGAAAACTAATGCTGCAAAATATTTAGGCGTGATTATAGATAGTCGTCTCAAATGGAAAGAACATTACAATTTAGTATGTAAGAAAGCAAATAACATCTTAGCTTTCTTATACAGGAACATCAATGACTGCCCCCAAAAGGTTAAAGACGACTGCTACAAAACACTGGTTAGACCAGTACTGGAATATGGTTGCTCAGTTTGGGATCCTTACCATCTAAAGGACATTGATAACCTCGAAAGATTCAGAAGAGAGCAGCACGGTTCGTAACAGGGAACCACATCAGAGAAAAGGGGAATACTAGGAAGAACATGAGGAAATTAGAATGGAAACCCTTAGAAGAGAGAAGGCTTTTATTAAACTTAACACCTTTTTCAAAGGCAGAGCTAAAGTAATTGATATTCCAATGGAAACAACTAGTATTGAATAAAAAGTAGCACCAGGAGTGGCGGTCAATGTTATACCATACCTGCATCAAATATTGACAGCCACTTACATTCTTTTTATCCCAGTTCTGTACGGCTGTGGAACTCACTGCCGGGTGCCATTCAAGATTGCCACAAGTGCAATCTCATTCAAGGGACAAATTGATTCGACAGTTTTGAGATCTGCTATTGATGATTTTCTATTTTTATTTCCCCAGATATTTTATTATCACCTGGGCCTGAATTTGGCCATTGCTTTTAAATCGAGTGCGACCCCTTGTTGCCAAATTTGCTCCAGGGCCAACAGTCAGAGTCGCACTGTTTTATGTTATTTTATTTTATTTTTTAATATGCGCGCTGGTGACCTACTCGTTTTTGAGTGAACCAGTTTTTTAGGAAGAAGAAGAAGAGGGAAACCAGTGTTACATCCGTTCATTGATAAATGTGCAAGTTTGGTTTTTAAACAAAAAACACAAAACAAGATCAGGATCAGGATTTGGGGCCTTGTATTAAAACAACTTAGCCAGGCTTTTTATGCCCCTTCTATTTTTGGTGTCTGTTGGTCCGGTCGTTGACTAGCTCAGCCTTCTTTAGTAACTAGTAGTAGTAGTAGTAGTAGTAAAATAGGGACTAGGTTAGGCTCTCACGAGCCTTTATATGTCCCATCTTTATCAGTATAACAAATATATAGGTCTGCTTTATGCATACAAATTTTTCCAATACTAATCCATATCAAATTTCTTAATTATACAATTTGGGTCTCTCTATCTAGTAGATTCTTGAACTGATTAATATCTGGTGCATTTTTAGTAGTTACTGAAAGTGCCTTCCAATGTTGAACAACTCTATTGCTAAGTGTATATTTTCAATGGTTAGTACGGCTATAATTAAGAAATAATTTGAAATCGGAGTGCCTTGTTAATCATGCAGTATTAATACTGAAGAATTTATTTAAATCTAAATCATCTAAATTATTTATTATTTTATACACCTGAATATAGATCTCTCTGAAACGTCTATATTTCAGAGATGGTAAATTTAAATATGACAGTCATTTCTGTATATTCCAATCCTTTATTTTATGTATCGGTCTAGTTGCCCTTTTTTGTACTCTTCCTATAGCTATGGATTGCCTCTTTAAGTATGGACTCCAAACAGTATTTCCTATATTCTAAAATGGGTCGCACCATTGATTTGTATAAACACAGAAAAGTATCTTTTTCAAGGAAATTAAAGGATCTTTTAATTATCCAAGAGTTTTATTGGCTTTGTTTATAGCCTTTGAGATATATGTGAGTCAAATTTTAATTTTCAGGTTCAGATTTAGGGGCGATGATTGTTTTATCATAGCCTCGCGGCTTTATATGCCCTTTCTTTATATGCTCTGTCATTGGTCAGGTCGACGGCGAGCCCAGTTTTTATTTTCGACCATCAAAGTCGAACATGATGTCAGTAATTATTTTATGCTTATCGATAGATTTTTAAAGAGTTAATATTTGGTGACGTTTGATGTTCGAAGTTAGTTTATTCCAAATTGGTGCTATCCTCTGGCTGAAGAAATGTTTCCTTATATTAGTATTAACTCCAAACAGTATTTCCATATTCTAAATGGGTCGCACCATTTCTTTATTGAAAATCACACATAAATCTTTCTCCTCCTCACACTCTACAGTCATGTGCATACCATTTTTACCTTTCATAGTATTATGTCTCATTTGGGTTATTATTACCTATATGAAGTACTTTGCATTTGGTTTCATTAAGATATAAGTTCCATTTATCTGACCATTCGTTTAGTTTGTCAATATCATTTTGTAAGATTTTACTATTTTTAGTTTAGTTATATAACCATCAAAGTCATATTTTATTTTAATTTTTGATTCGTGTTATCTATGAGGTTCTTGAATGTATTTGTACTAGGTGCACATTGATGTTAGTTGTCATTTATTCCAATAATTGGTTACTCTTGTTACTAAATTTATAATTTTCTCAAATTAGCTCTGGTATATTGTTTGAATATCTTATCTTCACTGTTTCTTTTAATATTGATCTGTGGAGTACAAAAGAAGCATGCTTTGTCAATATCATCAAAACCATTAAATATCTTACATGTCTGAATCGAGTCCCTCTTACTCTTCTTGCTTTTTAGTTTTGGAAATTGTAAATATTTTAATCTTTCTTGGTATGAGTAATCCTTTATACTATAGATAATCTTGTTGCTCTTCTTTGAACCTGTTCTAGAGCTTCTGATTGTCTTTTGAACATTAAATACCATACAGTGTTGCCTATTCAGAATGGTCTATTAATGTCTTAATAATAGTATACAATAGTAGAAAGTGTCGTTTTCAATAATTAAATGTAAAGGCTCTTTTTATTATTCAATCACTCTGTTGGCCTTATTAATACTATTTGCAGTGTGTTTCAAATAGCAAGTTTTTGTCGAAAGTCACACCTAGGTCTTTCTCTTCCTCACAATTTGAATTAGACACTTTTATTTCCTTGTCCGCAATTTTCATTATATAATCATTTTGTGGGTTTGATTTTCCAATATGAAGTACTTTACATTTTTCTGCATTAAAATATAGGTTCCAAGTATCAGACCACAGTACTAATGTTTACATGCATGATATATCCTTTTGTAATTCTGATGCAATTTTGGAGAATTATAAAGTTTTGTGTCATCTGCAAAAATGTTACGTGTACTCTTTATTTCAACAGGGAGATTCATGTATAAAACACATGGATATATTGGTCCCAAATACTGCCTTGTGGTATCCCAGTAATGACATCAGCACTACGAAGTCGAGAGAAGGAACTACCAATCCTTACCTTTTTGAGTTGTTTTAGATAGAAAGTCTCTAAACCCAACCAAGTACGTTGCCTACTATTCCATAAGACTCCAATTTCTTTAATAGGCCTTTATGTGGTACTGAGTTGAACGCTTTTCTAAAATCTAAATTTATACAATACATCTATATTCTCTTCTTTATCAATCTCAGTTGTAAAGTCTTCCATCACTTCAAGGAGTTTAGTCACACAAGGTCTGTTTCTACGAAATCCATGTTGGCACTCTGCATTATGATTTATTTCCTGTCGTATGTTTAAACAATAGCCTCCCCTAACAAATGATTCTAAAATTTTACATTGTAATGCATGTTAAACTCACTGGTCAATAATTCCCTAGGTCGTTCTCGTACCTTTTAAAGTTTTTTTAGCCTGACGTGATCCTTGAGTTTTTGAGAGATTAACATTTTTCATCTGATTTAAGATTTTACGGAAGAAAGATTTTTAACGAAGTTTCTGGTACGTTTCTAGACGATGTCATTTAAAGAGATGTGTGATAGGTTTTTTTTTTTTTTTTATGACTGGTGAGTTGATTTTAACGTGGTGACAGCCCTGATGTGGCCCTTTGCGGTCGGCTGGGCTATAAGCAACATTATCTTACCTATCTTATCCTAGCAGTTTTCTCATCTGAAGGTACTATCATCTCTTCAACAGATAGTAAAAAGTAAGTTTGAAGGCAGTCTCCTCATTCAGCTCCTGTAGTATTCTTGATGGAATGGCATCAGGACCACATGCCTTATTTGGGTTCAGAGATTAAGTTTCTTTTTATTGATTCCACGGAAATGTCTACATTTTCCAAAATTTACCTTTTGACTTGAAGCTGGACTTAGACTACTTAGAGTAGACCTGTATATATTATTGATATCTTCCCTTGTTAATACACTAGAACAAGATGTATTCAAAGTATGTGCTTTCCACTGTCTGTCTCTACTGTGTCCTGTATAATATTATTGATATCTCCCTTGTTAATACACTAGAAAAGATGTATTCAAAGTATGTGCCTTTCCACTGTCTGTCTCTACTGTGCCTGTATAATATTATTGATATCTTCCTTGTTAATACACTAGAACAAGATGTATTCAAAGTATATGCCTTTCCACTGTCTGTCTCTACTGTGTCTGTATAATATTATTGATATCTTCCCTTGTTAATACACTAGAACAAGATGTATTCAAAGTATGTGCCTTTCCACTGTCTGTCTCTACTGTGTCCTGTATAATATTATTGATATCTCCCTTGTTAATACACTAGAACAAGATGTATTCAAGTATGTGCCTTTCCACTGTCTGTCTCTACTGTGTCCTGTATAATATTATTGATATCTTCCTTGTTAATACACTAGAACAAGATGTATTCAAAGTATTGTGCCTTTCCACTGTCTGTCTGTACTGTGTCACCTTCTTTAGTTACTAAAGGACTCACTCAGGGCTGTATTCATCTTTGTTTTTGATTGTTCGTAACTCCAGAAGCTTTTGGGTTAGTTTGAGATTCCTTTGATAGCTTCTTTTCAAATTCCTTTTTTGCTTCTTTTATTTTTTGTTACCAGTATTTCGTGCGTTAATATAATTTTGATAAATTTTTTTCCCTGTTTAGTGACTAAAAAACCTATGAACAGTTAATATACTTTGTTTTTAAACCAAGTATTAGGCAAGAACTTCTGGTCAATTCATAGGGAAAGAAAGAAAGGGGAGTGGGAGGTGGGACGTCTTCTCTGTAGAGCTTCTGCTGTCAAGCCCTCCTTAATATTTTGTCCACATATTCAGTATTATTGATGAAAGTTTTTTACAATCAATGTTGGTTTACAAGGTAATGATGAACACTTGAAGGCTTCAGATCTTCAACTTGAAACATTCAGCTCTCTTACCTCCACCCCATTCCACAGGTCTGCTTGCGTACCTAGTTTTCTTCCCCTCCGCTTCATTCTCTTCACGGTTCCTATCCCAACTTAATGAAGTTGTATCAATATCAGGCAGCCTGTTTTCCAGACCTCCATTTCACCACTAAATCCTCCCATACTATGTCAAAACCATTAACTGATTAAGATGTGAAACAAGAGGAACAAAGAAACTTCACATCCAAGCTGCTGCTTTATACTTTGGAATAAAAAGCAAATTCCATTCGTTTGATGGTCAAGCATTTTTGTTTAAATTTTTATTTACTGCAGCATGCAGTAACATATTTCAATTTTCAGGTTATTTTATAATGACAAATATATTGTTTTAGATCATGTAGAAATGGGGTATAGTATCCTTTGAAACAGGAACACCAAGGAGAGAAAAAATCATGTAAAATGTAAGAAAATTGTTTTTCAGAGGCTTATTAGAGAGTGATATTGATGTGTGCAGTTTGAACAAACTTCAGAGTCTGTAATCAGATTTCGAGTATGTGTGGTTTGAGCAAAGTTTACTTCCATCAGACTTCCAAGACTTTTTTTTTTTTTTTTTTGATAGTAACAACCACTTAACTGTCATTGTCATCTTGTTTAAGTTGTTATAGGAATCTTCCAAGGGAAGGTGCCATGATGGCAGAAGTTGAAATTTTCTTTTTTTGTGCATT
>JAFLJL010004650.1:0-15402 GCA_018398815.1 Conus ventricosus
AGAAGAATGTCATACAAGCAGCTCCCCTGTTTACTGCTGTCACTGAGAAGAATGTCATACAAGCAGCTCCCTGTTTACTGCTGTCACTGAGAAGAATGTCATACAAGCAGCTCCCTGTTTATGCTGTCATGAGCTCTGTTTACTGCTGTCACTGAGAAGAATGTCATACAAGCAGCTCCCTTGTTTACTGCTGTCACTGAGCTTGTTTACTGCTGTCACTGAGAAGAATGTCATACAAGCAGCTCCCTTGTTTACTGCTGTCACTGAGCTTGTTTACTGCTGTCACTGAGAAGAATGTCACACAAGCAGCTCCTTGTTTACTGCTGTCACTGAGAAGAATCTTACCTGGCAAACGTTGATTACTTTCCAGAGACGCACACTTATCCAGATGCTTCTTTGAGCGGAGATGGTCAGTCAGTGTTGAAACACCACGACTGGCGTAAGATACGTCTTTGTTGCAGACATACACCGTGCAGCTCCACTGATATTTATCTTGCGAAAGCGCGTCCCAAGGCGCTCCTTCTTTACTACATCTCCGATTTCCACCTCCACAACTACAAATATCCGCTCCCATTTCCATTTATTTGGGCACTTGTCTTCGAACGGATCGCCGAAGTTTACCACACGACCAAGGCACGCCATGTTGAAAACTCGCCTGTTCAAAGTTTGCGCATGCGCAGAAAGTCACGACATTCACAAATTTGGGCTGCCCGAGAGAGTTAATAGCTGCTGTTGCTGGCGATTCGGGTAACTGAGGCAGGCGTTCGCAGCACGCAAACACAGTACGCTCGCGTTCCGCAATAGTCTCGATCGTCCATACCCAAACTTCCGCGAGAACGAGAACAGAGAACGAGATAACGCGCGCGTTAGTATAACTTGGTCTAGGCCAGCCGAGATCAGTTCAGCAACAGCTAAAACCGGTGCTTTATATTTTTTGTACCCCAGATTTTTTTTTTCGCGGACGCAATTTCGTTTTCGCGGAAAGCAAATTTTACTGCCGCGAAAATCAGCGTTTTCGCTGACAATTCCATGCCTGAACACAAGACTGCACACAGTCAACATGGCAACCACAATAACCTTACTTCAGAAGAGCAGCAACACTGGAATAACTCCTGAACGTTTCAACGTTCAGTCCCGTTGTGTTTAGAGCTCCTGTGGATTAGATGCTTCATAAATTTAGGGCTCATAACTTTTGCTGTATAGAAAACCTCTGGCCAAGATTATGCATAGGATGAGAAACCGAAGGTCTAACAACATTGCCGAATTTATCATAAAAATCACATTAAAGATGCACCAAAGCACAGCAGAGTCAAACTGTTAAGCAGCCTTGCACAAACAAGACCAAACATCCACTCCCACTTCCAACTCAACCCCGAGCGACAATTTTAGACTTCAGCTTTGGTGGCAGTTCAGCATGGACTTCTTTATCTCTGCACTTTGTTTCCAACTCAAAAGCAGCTATCTTTGGAAGCATGCTGGGCCTGTATGTTGGACAAATGTGAACACTGGACAGCTGAACCTTTGAGCTCTACTGATATGGACACTGAACTTGATTTCATATGGCGTACATGTTGGCTAAACACGCTTTTACAACCCACAGAATGCTCTCATCAGAACTGAGCAATACAACACTGCCTTGATGTTTAAAATTTACTATAAATTTAATAATGGAAGTTTTGATCAAATTCCTTAATTGGCGAGAATATCAGAGAACTTCCAGCTCAAAACTGACATGAAATAACAGTTTCTTTCACTGTTACCTAAATTTAGGGTTAGCCACATCATGCTGTTCGGACCAATCAGTCTTTTCATGCGAATCAAAATTTTACTGTTAGATTCAAAGCCACTGGGTACTTACCAAACCAGACCAAAACTGTAATCAGTGTTCTTGATTAGTCGTGCCAATTTTTTTTTTGTATAATGCAACACCTGTGCAGGTGAAACCTGCCTCAGCCAATCAGCACTGTTCTTACCCTTCACTGCTGAGTAATATCTACTTCCTTTCATTGCATGGCCAACCACTGATTGGACAACAGTGTGCAGATTCCACTCTGCCTCACCTTTCAACATTTTTCATTCTTTTTTTTTCCCCTTCTGTGGCTCACTTTTTATCATTTGGCCTCAGCAGTGCTAAACTGTGCTGTGGTTCCTTATCAGGGAGGGTGCCCAAAGTATCCTCTGAATGTCAGCATCACTGTTACAACACATACACCAGTCAGCTCAGGAGTTTTCATTTGAGTTTTTGTTTTGTTTTTTTTAGTTTTTTTTTCTTTCTTCATAGCCTCCTAACTCAATTTTTCATTTTCTCTTTAACCTTTCCCGTACGCTGTGGGTCCCCATGGACCACAGGGGTAATTTTTAATTGATAAAAAAAAGTTTTAAAGCTGTCTTCACTAAATTGTATGCCTTTGTCAATATAGCATAGCC
Organism: Conus ventricosus; assembly: GCA_018398815.1. NCBI lineage: Eukaryota > Metazoa > Mollusca > Gastropoda > Neogastropoda > Conidae > Conus > Conus ventricosus. The sequence continues at coordinate 2,428 of JAFLJL010004650.1, forward strand.
CCACTTATGTACCAAAATTTCTTTGTTTTTGTCAAAAAACAAAAGAGTAAACAAACAACAAACGTCCCAGTACGTCTCTGGGACTGCAAGTTGGACGTCAAATTCATCAGATCTGCTTTCTAAATAATAATAATGAATGTTTATATAACAGACTGCCAGAAGACTGCTCTATATGCTTTACAAAAAATGACAATACATGTATACATGACAACTACATGGGTGAAACCTACAAAACTTGATTTGACTGAAATTAGGCCGGGGTCCAGGGGCCGCCTAGGCCCCGGTGGGGTACAGGGGCAGCGCCCCGTTGGGGGGTCCATGGGGGCAAAGCCCCCGGGCGAAATTGATTTTTTTAAATGTTTTAGGCCAATTTCGTTGGCTCTCCTGCACCAGAAAAGCTTAATTGTAACATGATTTCTGCAGTAAAAAGCTTAACTGTAACATGCTTTTGTGAGTTACTGTTAGACTTTATGTTCCATTAATTCATTTAAATGAATAAAAATAATATTCATGGCTTTTTGTACAAGCTCAGGAAAGTTAAAATCTAAAAGTGTAGAAATAAACCAGAATATAAAAACTCAAAAGGAAATTTTTCTCACCCAATCTGAACTGATCAAAACATTCCAAAAATCAAAATTTCCCCACAAATTGTTTAAAATGGTCACTTTACTATTTGAATCAAGACTGTGTAAAAAGAATATACATGCTCACACATTTGAGATGCACAATGAGGAACCAAAGTAGCTTTATTCTTGCCGGCACCATTTGTCTTTTAAGTCCAAAGAATCACACCATTTTAAATAAGGAGAAATCAAAGTTGACATGTTGTCAGCACATTTTGTCTTTCCTAGCAACCACACCAATATAGAAAATGGATGAACAAAGGTGGCCTTCTTATCTTGTCAGTTCCTCTTGTCCTCACTGTCAAAAAGCCACCATATACATGAAGTATAATTCATCCTTTCAATCATTTTCAGAATTGTCCATCAATAAAGTGCAAAGCTGTCATCCACATTTCTATCATTTTCCATGGTGTCAAACAAAAGCAAGGACGAGTCATTATGATTCCTGTTGATTTTGATTAAGCAGTCATATATTAATGAAATTCTCTTGCCCTGTCAAACAATGAGTGGTAAAGAAAACTAAAAAAAAAGAAAAAAAAAAAAGAAAGGAAGATGAAGAAAAAAAAAAGTCTTTCAGTCCAGTAGTGGGCGCTTGAAAAACTGCCTGATGTCTGCAGCACCAGCTTTTCGTTTTCTACTGGAGCAGGTACTGGAGATAATGGAGCAGCTGAAGAAGCAGACTGAACATGACAGGGCACAGATGGACATACAGATGTAGCAATGTTGACAGGTGGGGCTGCAGCTGGAAATAGGCTAGACGTGGAGGAGACAGTAGCTACATTTTTTTTGGCTGCTTGTGATAAATATTCCGAGGTGGGAATTGGTGAAATAAAAAAATAAAAAAAAGTAAAGTGTAGGGAGGATTCAGGTCATTTCTGTTTTTCCATCTTTTCTTTTCCTAAAAAAGTATCATAGCAAACATGATTTTTTTTAACGAAAGGAACTAAAAAAAATAAATAAATAAATAAACAAAATGAAAACTGACAACAAAACCCCACTCACAATAATAAAATTCTAAGAATCCCATCACCTCCACCTGAAAGTAATATATAAAAAAAAAGGAAATTTACTCTTTAAAAAAATCCAAACAATAAAAAATTGGAAAATTTTCCACCCCTAATATACATAAAAAAAATATCAACTATAGGCCTAAGTATAATTAGCTCCCCCCAAATCCCCCCCCCCCCCCCCAAATCAACTTTTTAAATTTGATTCTAATTAGGCCTACTTTAGCAAAGAATAGAAAAATGTTAACTTGCCTTCATGTTTTTCTTATGCTCTGGGTGATCAGCATGGCTTTGAAGTTTCTTTTTTCCGTTCGCTCCGTAACTGATCGTTTTTGAACAAACGATACAGAAACACGTGCCGGCCACATTTATTTTCTTGCACCACTTGCGATATTCATTGCCGTCGTCATCAGTTTCGTTTAGCCATTGTCATCTCCATTTGTTTTTAATTTGGCCTCGACGCATGCTACTGGATCTCCTTTCAAAAAAGCCATGACTACTTAATTTCTGGAGCACCGTGCAAACTGTCGTTGTCAGTCAGACGCGCCAATGTTAGCCTGTGAAGATGCCGGAAACACAGAAACAGTTACTTCCGGTATGAGATGGAAAACTTGGATCGAACACAAAATCGGAACCGATAAATCGTTTTTTTTGTTTGTTTGTTTGTTGTTGTTTTTTAAACTGAACGGAAAGTTCCGTCAAGACTGAAAGTCATTATGACGGATTTCCGTCCATAGACGGAAAAGTTTCACCCATGCAACTAATGATTTTGAAAGCAGAGGTGCAGTGACCAATTCATCAGAGTACTGTGTTTTGGATTGTAGGCCTACACACTACTTGTAACGGTACTGTATGAGATACCGACGTCTTTTTTTTTTTTTTTTTTTTACCAGCAGCAGGCCAGATCTGTTAACATAAACATCCTCCTGGTGCTCCCGCTTCTGTTGGCCAGTGTGAGTGGTGTGAGTGGTGTGTGTGTGTGTTTTGTGTGTGTGTGTGTGTGTGTGTGTGTGTGTGTGTGTGTGTGTGTGTGTGTGAGTGTGTGTGTGTGTGCGCGTGTGCGCATGCACGTGATTGTGAGTGTGTCGGTGTGCATGCGGACGCAAACTTGCCTAATTTCACCATTATATTATCTGCACATACATGGAAAATAAGTTATCAGCATTAACCAAACCCAAAAATCGAATTCCTTTCAGTTCAATTCAACCCAATGGCTGAAAAAATGACATCTTCGACTTTCGAGGCTCTGAATATCGCAAATGGCGAAGATATTGGAGAAGGTACGAAAGTTATCATTTGACGACTGTGTTGATCTTTTCTTTTGTCTACACTACATTGACATCCCTCAAAATTTCACATTTGTAATAGTTTGACGAAAGTGTCCACGGACACACTTCTAACGAAATGGGAAATCTCAGATTTTGATAGGTCCTATGTTTAGGTTTTTCAATCTCTCTCTCTCTCTCTCTCTCTCTGCTTAGAACAAACTGCTCCCAACCATGTTTTTTTCTCAAGACACAACGACAAATGTTTCCCTTCCACGTACCACTGCTGTTAGCAATCGCCTTTTACAAAAAAACAAAGGCGACTAGATATGAGGGCAAGCATCTAACAGTACCTGTGGATCGCAATGACATTTTTCATAGTTGGTGTGTGTGTGTGTGTGGTGTGTGTGTGTGTGTGTGTGTGTGTGTGTGTGTGTAAGTGCGTGTGTGTGGTGTGTGTGTGTGTGTGTGTGTGTGTGTGTGTGTGTGTGTGTGTGAGAGAGAGAGAGAGAGAGAATGTGAAAATGTGTGCGAGTGATTTCTCAGCCTACTGAACAAATTCAGTCTCAACCCATTGAACAAATTTAAGTCTCTTTACTAAACCTATAAACCATTGTTGACAGAAATGTACTTGTGTGTGTGTATGTGTTTTCCCCATTACAGAGTGACCGGCCTTTACATTCTGTGTGTGAGACATATTGTTAGAGTGTTCCGTGTAAATTCTTCACTGGAGGCTCTCGTTATTGCAAATTAGGCTGAAACTATTTTTAGTATGCTAAAGAAGCATGAAGTCGGATACATGTAGGCCTACAGTCACTCCTAAACACGCGCTCCCTCTCTTCCGTGCCCATATTTTGTTAAGTCCATCACAAGCACACTTTCCTCTCATACATATATCCGTACATACTTGCACACAAGATCTGCACTATCATACACAGACTGACGAACATACCTGCATGCACGCACGCACATACACATGCACTTGCATACACACAGCAACACACATACAAACTTGAAAACGACACACACACACACACACACACACACCAGCGCATTTTCATTTTGTGTGTCACAGCTGGTTTGATTACCACAGCGTGTGAGTGGAGTGATGTACAAAAGCCAGATGTGTGCCTGAGTGAATGTGTGCTGGCATGCGTGTACACATGGTCACCTCGATCGATGGTTTTTCACATTACCAAGCATTTTGAAATAAACAATTAAGTTCAATCTCTTGCACGAAAACTCTGTTGCTGCTTATAAAAGAATGCTATTCCAATCCGTCTAAAACATATGACTTTCTTAAATTCCGTACACAAGCACAACCTGCGGCAAGGCTTTGTTCCTTCATGAAAAAAGCATGGGTCCATGTGGACCACGACGTACAGCAAGGCTTTGTTATTTCATGAAAAAAGCATGGGTCCATGCAGACCCACGACGTACAGCAAGGCTTTGTTCCTTTATAAAAAAAAAAGCATGGGTCCATGCAGACCCACGACGTACGGCAAGGCTTTGTTCCTTCATAAAAAGCATGGGTCCATGCAGACCATGACAAGGCTTTGTTCCTTCATAAAAAGCATGGGTCCATGCAGACCCACGACGTACGGCAAGGCTTTGTTCCTTCATAAAAAGCATGGGTCCATGCGACCCACGACGTACGGCAAGGCTTTGTTCCTTCATAAAAGCATGGGTCCATGCAGACCCACGACGTACGGCAAGGCTTTGTTCCTCCATAAAAAAGCATGGGTCCATGCAGACCACGACGTACGGCAAGGCTTTGTTCCTTCATAAAAAGCATGGGTCCATGCAGACCCACGACGTACGGCAAGGCTTTGTTCCTCCATAAAAAGCATGGGTCCATGCAGACCCACGACAAGGCTTTGTTCCTTCATAAAAAGCATGGGTCCATGCAGACCCACGACGTACGGCAAGGCTTTGTTCCTTCATAAAAGCATGGGTCCATGCGGACCCACGACGTACGGCAAGGCTTTGTTCCTCCATAAAAAGCATGGGTCCATGCAGACCCACGACGTACGGCAAGGCTTGGTTCCTTCATAAAAAGCATGGGTCCATATGGACCCACGACGTACAGCAAGGCTTTGTTCCTCCATAAAAAGCATGGGTCCATGCAGACCCACGACGTACAGCAAGGCTTTGTTCCTTCTTAAAAAGCATGGGTCCATGCGGACCCACGACGTACGGCAAGGCTTTGTTCCTCCATAAAAAGCATGGGTCGATGCAGACCCACGACGTACGGCAAGGCTTTGTTCCTTCATAAAAAGCATGGGTCCATGCAGACCCACGACGTACGGCAAGGCTTTGTTCCTCCATTAAAAAGCATGGGTCCATGCAGGGCCACGACGTACGGCAAGGCTTTGTTCCTTCATAAAAAGCATGGGTCCCTGCAGACCCACGACAAGGCTTTGTTCCTTCAAAAAAGCATGGGTCCATGCGGACCCACGACGTACGGCAAGGCTTTGTTCCTTCAAAAAAAGCATGGGTCCATGCGGACCCACGATGTACGGCAAGGCTTTGTTCCTTCATAAAAAAGCATGGCTCCATGAGGACCCACGATGTACAGCGCGCAAAATTTTAGGCGACGTACGGGAAAGGTTAATATTAAATACCGCTGAAAGAAATTCTGACATTTAGCATCAGTGAAGATGACTAGAAACATAGCAATGGTCGACAGCCATTGTAAAGTGAGAGCTTCTGATCCTGAGCATGGAGATGGACATAGCTGTAGAATGCATGAAGGCCACCCCAACCAACAGAACATACACCCCTTACTTGAGGTCCTGCAGCACGTCTTTACAGTTCAGCATGGTGATGAGGGAGGTGGACGCTGCCGGGATGATGATGATCGGCGTTCTGGAACCTGCCGAGAAGATCAACAATGTCTCACAGTCACACACAGCGTGTCGTGACAATCACACACAATGTGTCATGACAATCACACACAATGTCATGACAATCACACACAATGTGTCATGACAATCACACACAATGTGTCATGACAATCACACATCACAACAATCAAAAACAATGTATCATGCCTATGACGATGCATAATACATGACACACAACACATACAAACCACACATCAAACCTATCTCACATAACCAATCATCTCAATCACAATGTATCATAAGAAATAACAAACCACACCTACTGCATTTAACAAATCTTATCAATCACGCATAACGAGTTATGTTAATCACATGCAACATGTATCAATCACACACAACAAATCGTACCAACTGAACACTACAAACAAAGGTGTCTTTTCCACCATGGTCTGAAACCTTTTCTTCTTCAAGGTGTCATTTTTTTTCCTCCAAGCAATAACATTTGACCGCACCATCTGCTTTTGAGTTTTCAAAATAAGTCAAGAGGTGTGAGATGGGGAAGTCATACCTGCCTCTTCCTTTCCAACACTGACAAAAGCAGCAGACACAAATGTCCACAGCAACACTCTGTTCCATACACTGCCAACTCTTTGTTCCTCACCTTTTTTCTGGTTGGGCGGTGGGCGTGCCTGTGAGATGGGGCGCGACAGGGGCTGGGCGGGGATGCTGTGACTGTGGAGCGGGGGCTGAGTCTCCTTCTTCTTCGCTGGGGCCCCTTCTGTCACCGACTTGAGCGTCATGCCATGGTACGTGCCCATGGTGTCGATCTTGAAGCCCTCCGTTTCTGGAGAAAAGCAGCAACATCATCTTGACCTTTTCAAGATTTCCACATACTTCCAGTAAGGGAAAACATAAGACTTTTTTGAGGACCTCACGAAGGTCTGAGAAGGACTTAAAAAGGAAAAAAAAAAACTGCCACTTTTCTGGAGCATCACATTATGCAGAAGCTACATGTATGTGCTTGTAAGTTTTACACACACTTTACAAATCTGCATGTGCAGGTTTTGGGGGGTTTTTTGTTGGTGTTTTTTTTACTTTAGATTTCTATACAATATTATGTACATGGCAACTGTTTGGGATGTGTTCCACTTAGCTTCTATGTGTAATGCTTTCGTGTTACTCCAGGCCTGGAGAAGACCAAAAGGCCGATAACTAGGCACAAAACAGTACTGGTTAAAAGTGTGCAATTGTGCTTTCAAAGTCAATGGTCTCTAATCTTTTACACTATAATCATCCCATCTAATGAATTAGCCGCAAGTGATGTGTTTAAAGCCAAGTGATCACACTGAAAATTTCATCATCCATCAATCCCCTCTACCTTAAATGGTCACCAAGGTCCTATACCACTGTGCAAGGACCAGTTTAAAAACCACAAGGCCTTTGAACCCAACCCTGGACCTCCAAGATGCTGTACACTACTACACTCACATCCCCCAATCCTGGACTCCAAGATGCTGTACACTACTACACTCACATCCCCAATCCCTGGACCTCCAAGATGCTGTACACTACTACACTCACATCCCCCAATCCCTGGACCTCCAAGACTCTGTACACTACTACACTCACATCCCCAACCCCTAGACCTCCAAGACACTGTACACTACTACACTCTCATCCCCAACCCCTGGACCTCCAAGACACTGTACACTACTACACACACATCCCCCAATCCCTGGACCTCCAAGATGCTGTACACTACTACACTCACATCCCCCAACCCCTGGACCTCCAAGATGCTGTACACTACTACACTCACATCCCCCAACCCTGGACCTCCAAGACGCTGTACACTACTACACTCACATCCCCCAACCCCTGGACCTCCAAGATGCTGTACACTACTACACTCACATCCCCAATCCCTGGACCTCCAAGACACTGTACACTACTACACTCACATCCCCAACCCCTGGACCTCCAAGATGCTGTACACTACTACACTCACATCCCCCAACCCCTAGACCTCCAAGACACTGTACACTACTACACTCACATCCCCCAACCCTAGACCTCCAAGATGCTGTACACTACTACACTCACATCCCCCAACCCCTGGACCTCCAAGACTCTGTACACTACTACACTCACATCCCCCAACCCCTAGACCTCCAAGACACTGTACACTACTACACTCACATCCCACAACCCCTAGACCTCCAAGACACTGTACACTACTACACTCACATCCCCCAACCCCTGGACCTCCAAGACGCTGTACACTACTACACTCACATCCCCAACCCCTGGACCTCCAAGATGCTGTACACTACTACACTCACATCCCCCAACCCTGGACCTCCAAGATGCTGTACACTACTACACTCACATCCCCAACCCCTGGACCTCCAAGATGCTGTACACTACTACACTCACATCCCCCAACCCCTGGACCTCCAAGACGCTGTACACTACTACACTCACATCCCCAACCCCTAGACCTCCAAGACACTGTACACTACTACACTCACATCCCCCAACCCCTGGACCTCCAAGATGCTGTACACTACTACACTCACATCCCCAACCCCTGGACCTCCAAGATGCTGTACACTACTACACTCACATCCCCCAACCCCTGGACCTCCAAGACGCTGTACACTACTACACTCACATCCCCCAACCCCTGGACCTCCAAGACTCTGTACACTACTACACTCACATCCCCCAACCCCTGGACCTCCAAGACGCTGTACACTACTACACTCACATCCAAGATGCTGTACACTACTACACTCACATCCCCCAACCCCTGGACCTCCAAGATGCTGTACACTACTACACTCACATCCCCCAAAATTGAAAGCCCATGCCAGGAATGTGGGACACCTAGGGAGGGAGTCCTTACTGGAAGATGAATCCAGAGTATTCCAAAACTGAAAGTCATCTCTGGGAGAGGAGTGTTTGTCAGATTTCACAACACCAAAAAATTCAGTGTTAGCATACAGGTGAAAACACAATGTGTCCTTCCTGTAACCATTATCGATAACCCAGGCTCTTGAGTGCTGCGGAGAGACAGTTATCAACTTTCCAAAATGTGTGCCATAACAAGTCACCTTCAGAGCACAAGACTAGAAAAAGCCAAAGAGACTGACACACCCACCTCAACCCACACATTCCCAAACTCTGTACAACAACAACAACAGACATATCTATGTCAAGTTCAGAAAGTCAAGTTACAGTGCTTATATCCTACTTAACTAGGGAGGCTATATTACAGCTGAAAATAGGCTGAAACCAGATCAAAGTGCACATTAAAATCCAAGGTTCCATTCTCAAACAAAACAAAAATAACAAGAGAGAGAGAGAGAGAGAATCTTCTAACCTTCTTTTCCTCTGAAACGTTCCTGATCGTATCTGTTGTAGCCAGCCACTGGGGGCACGAGCCTGTACCTGCAAAATAAGTAAAGCAAATAAAACATGTCACACAGGACACTATAGTAAATACAGGTTCAATGACCCCCATGTCTCAGTAACACATCATCGCTAAGCCCAACACAATACTGTACAACAGCATGCAATACATACAGTTCAAAAGCAATCAAGGACAACACTCTACCATATAATCAATAAAAAACGAATGTGGCAACATCAGGTTTGTAGTCAACTACCAAAGCTCAGCACTGCATCATGCTACACATAAATACACTTTTTGATGTCAGAATCATCTACACTTCCAAGGTAGCAAAGAGATAAGGTAACATCATTTACAAAAAAACAGAAAAAAACCTTTAAAAATTCCAAACACGTTCATGCCAAGCTGGATAATGGCACTCATGTGGACAGATACACACTAAAGATGACAGTCCAAATCCTGTGTTTTCTATTGGCATCTACTTTACATATGAAGAGAACAGAGTCTGTTGGGTTTTTTTTCTTTACTCCAAACCCTGTGTGTTCTATTGGCATCTCCTTTACATATGAAGAGAACAGAGTGAGTTGTTTTTTTCTTCTTTACTCCAAACCCTGTGTGTTCTATTGGCATCTCCTTTACATATGAAGAGAACAGAGTCTGTTGGGGTTTTTGTTTTTGTTTTTCTTACATCTCTTTTACTATGAAGAAAACAAAGTTTGATGATTTCTTTTTTCTTAAGCATTCAATCCCAGACCTCAAAATCAAATCTCTTCAAGTTACCAACCTTATAAACAGTCCTGAAAATCTAATCAAGACACTTCCACCACAAATAACCCTGTCAAAATTCTTGAAAAGAGTTGTTCATACCTGATGTTTTCAGGTCTATTTTCACAAGGTTGTAGAGCTGATGTTTCGAAGAGGTCTATCTGCAGAGGGTTGTGTGCGCGCTCAGTGTCTTGAAAAGAACTACCTCAACATGTTTTGCCTTACACGGGGGCAGACAAAATGGCTACTGCCTGCTCTCACACACAGCATTACACAAAGGTCAAGAAAGGTCAGAGCCGTGTGCTCACATACTGAAACAGGGCTACACTCTGTAGATTCCAATTCACCTGATTTTTTTTTTTTCTTTTTTTCTTTTTTTTTCCTTTAATGGTTTCTCATGTTCACATTTTCTTGAAATCTGTCGAATCTCGGAGAAGAAGGAGGCCTGCTTTTATTTATCCTGTACACAGAGTGACTGACCAACACAGAGTGGGAAACAAGACCTGCTCCACCATACCCCAGCACAGCGCAGAGTAAAAGTGTGTTGACGATTCACGTGTCAGCACGTTCACGGAGACCACCGCTGAATGGATGCACTGGCCCCTGCCACTATGGAACATTGCTGGTCTGGGGTTCGAGTGTGGCATCCTGTGCATATGTCAGATCAGATCAGGTGCCATGGAACACCTCTTGAAGATTCAATGGCAATGCTGTGTTTCCTTTGATGGGTTGCCTCGTGACCACCTGTTTTCGATAGCTCTCTGTGAACTGCTGGGGGCTAGGCCGACATCAGGTGATGAAGGGTGTGGCTGTGCATGCGGAAGACAGAACGAACAGAGCACTGCTACTGAGAAGGATCAGCCGGGGGAAAAAAATTAATAATAGCGTTGATGACTTACAATGGGTGTGGTAGGGATAGCAGGGTTGGCGTTGGCGGAGGAGTGGTGGTGTGATGGGCGGTGGGTCCCTTCTTCCCTGGCCTTGATGGACTGCAGGATGCTGAAGATGTTCTTGGCAAAGTCCTGGAACCAAACCACTCGCTCTGATGAGGAGTCAGCACCGCTTCACATGGCATACACTGGGGTCCGTCATATACTGACGTCGGTAGTCATAGACAGGAAAACCAAGAGAAGATGCGAATATGCAAGGAATGTCAATTCATTCAGAGAGAATTTTTTTTTAAAAGAAAAAAGACTGATCTTTCACTGGAGACAGCAGAATCTGACCTGTGTGGGAGTTTTTAACGCCCATTTTACACCAAATCCTCTCTCCGTAATCCTAATTACACCCATTTTACACCAAATCCTCTCTCCGTAATCCTGATTAGGCCCATTTTACACCAAATCCTCTCTCTGTAATTCTGATTTTCTCAGCAAGCAACACAAACAAGACGCCAAACATGGACCACCCTCCTTTTCATTTTGTCCATGTAACCGTTCTGGAGTTGCCGCTTGGGAGGTCATTGATCATTTATCTGTTTAACTCTTGACTTCCCATACCGCACCGTTCCGCAACTGCCGCACAGTCCCAAACCGCACCACACCGCAACAACCGACATGCCTTATTTGGAGCCGTTGTTAAGGAAGTGAGAACTCTCTAATGCAGAGAGGAAGGTTTAACGACATCCGGAAAGCGTTCGCCTTCCGCCTTCTGCCCGCGGTTTTCAGCCTAGCTGTTTACATTGCGATTTTGAAGAAGTTTTTTCACGAAGGTTTTTTTCCAAGATTTTCTGGTCAAGATGGCGTCTTTCCAACATATCGACAACGATGTTTTCGATGAATTTATCGAAGATTTGTGCAACCAGCATGCGCTAGGGCTTGGAGATGATCAGCAGAGTGATGTGTGTGTGGGAACTGGAGTTAGTTTAGCTGACGTACAATCGGAAATTTCAGATGAAGATTCGCCACCTGTGCTTACCTGTGTACGCTGTCATTACGCAATATGAAGCTCATCATCCTACTCCTTGTGTCCAGAACATGAACATTGACCACATGTGACTTTATTTCTGTGGTTATCGGCCTACTGTGACTTTGTGAACAGAACTGTGCAAAATACTGTAGCCTACAAGGAACTGTGCAATTTTTTTTTTCTTTTTCTGTGCTTGCATTCTTACCTGTATATTACGTCATTACAAGACTACATAAAGGTCAGTTAACATTTTTCTTTGACTTGTATTGTTTCTATGGTCATGTGTGTGACTGTCTGTCTGCATTGTTTTACTAACAAACACACCACACATTGATTTTTCCAACCTTTATTGAACACACCTGACATTTTTTAATTATTCTGTAATTAATTACCATACTGACATTCAAAATTTTTTTTGGTACATTTGACCGCTTCAGTATAAAAAATAACATCACTTCCATAAACTTCCAAATTTCAAAGCAGTCAATCAACAAACAAGAAAGATATAATTATTGTAATGACCATACTCATTTTTAGCTCATTTCTAGCCAATCCTTATGGGCTAGAGGACTGAGAACACACTGTTTCTTATGGGAAGTCAAGAGTTAAGCATGTGAAAAAAGCAGAAGTGTAGTTTTTTGTCCCAAATACGTCGACAGGGAAACTAAGTGAAGATCTGAAGAAAAGCAGCCAGTTGATATCCTTGATGTGTACCAAAAACAAAACAAAAAGCCAATTAGTGAAGTACCAAACGCAACAGTGTATAGCCAAACACTGCCTCCGTTTCTTTACACGAAAGTAACATAATCTGACACAGTCATGTTTTCAACAAAAATTTACAACCACTGCAAAAACATCAAAGAGTTTTATAATCGTTTTCATCTTTTTTCCTTTTTTTTTAAAAAATCACTCCATCATAATAAATTATAGCATAAACAATTACAGACACGGAAAACAAAAATCAATCATATCATACTCAAATCATATATGCCGCTCGCACACACTCATACTCAAATCATATATTCGTCACGCACACACACACCACACACACAAACCTATGGAAGAAAAGGCAGTTTATGCCAAGAGAAGAAGACAGTTGGGGGGGGGGGGGGGGGGGGGGGGGGGGGGGGGGGGGGGGAAGGGGGG
>JAFLJL010004651.1:7500-15334 GCA_018398815.1 Conus ventricosus
TTTAATACGTGTTTGACTATTGATGAGACGGTGCCTTATCTATAAATGGGCTGCATTGTTGAACGATGGCGCCTCCCCCCCAAACCATCACGCGATGATTGTTGGGAGAAGGCTTGAGACAGCTAAATCCATGTTTAACAAAAACATGGCGTTCATTTCTTAAGGCGGAGGAACACGACTGATTCGTATGCTAAAAAACTTATATTTGAAAACATTATGCTGTTTCCCCAGTACAATGTTCTCGTTGTATCAGACTTGATGATCTGTTACTACAGATCAGTGTACATGAGGCAAGCTGATCTGTGTATTTAAGAAGTGTATACTTTTCTCTTTTTCTAATTCTACCAGTTCATCGCCTTCAAGTGTGCCCTAATGCAACTGAATGGCGATTTTGAATGTTTTGGCAAACAAACTAGTAGGGGTTAGGCAGACCTTAGTACATCTACCAGTATGCGAGGAGTAGTGTGTGACGGCACTATCTTCATATAAACTGCTCCAAATTACAAATGACGGATGTACTTCTATGGCGATTAGAGCCGCCATAAAATCTCGGCTACAGCCAAGTAATTGCTGTAACTCTGCTACAGCCAGTTGCAAGCCTGGTTGAGAAAAGAGGAGCACAGCAAACTAGGCCAAGTGATCATATATGATCGCTTGCGCAATGGACGTCAGCACGGAGCACTGCAACGCTCGGCGGCAAACTAGGACAAGTGATCATATATGATCGCTTGACTGCAAACTAGGCCAAGTGATCATATATGATCGCTTGACGGCAAAGCGCGGCAGCACCTGCAAAGCTCAGCGGCAAACTAGGCCAAACGACCCCACTGTGATCACTTGGCCTAGTTGATTGAGGTTGCGCGCGGGACACAACCTGGTAGTTCCACTTCTTGTTTGTTTGTTGGTGTTTGTGTGTTTTGTCTACCCCACGCACGCACGTCTCTACCCCCACCCCACGCATGCACACCCCCCCCCTACCCCACTCCACCCCACTCCACCCACCCCCCACCCACCCCCCACGCATGCACACACTCAAGTTCCTTCTAAGTTTTTAACTTAAGTTACCCCAAGTTACTTTTAAGTTCTTACCCAAGTTTGTCCTTAAGTTATCCTCAAGTTATCCACAAGTTCTTACTTAAGTTACTTCTAAGTTTTTAATTAAGTCACCCCAAGTTCTTAATAAGTTTTTTAATTAAGTTCTTAATTAATTTACATCAAGTTCTTAATAAGTTCTTGATTAAGTCATCCTCAAGTCATCCTCTAAGTACAACCAAGTTCTTATTCAAGTTATCTTATAATTATCAAAAAATACAATCTATGTTTTTATCTTAAATAGTAGTTGTCTAATATAGTACACACACGCCTCAAAAACGCGTCATCACTGAGAATATCTTGCTCGGCGTTCTCTGCGCGAGATCGGTCAGCATAGATCTTAATGAAGTTCTTACATCCTAAGCAACCGCATTGATTACAATTCTGGTCTATGGAAATGTCTTTTATAGACTCCATGTCTTTATTTATTGACACCATCGTTTTATAATACGCCATGTTCTTTTTATTAAAAAATTTAAATTTAAGTTTTTAAAATATTATTCCATCTGAAATGGATCAAAATGATCTTTTGTTATTGGCGGTGCTGGCGGGCTGTTGTTTTTTTGTATTTAGCGGTTCAGATTTTTTTGATTGCTTTTGTTTTGGCTGCCCTTGTTTATATATTTTATAACAGTAATAACCGCCCCCAGCAGCAGCAAGGGCGCCAAAAATGGCAACAGTTTTAAGTTCAATATTCCATGAAGACTTTGGCGCTGTAGGTCTTGAATCGCATGGAGTTTTTATAGCTGGCATTGAATCAACTTGTTCTGGCGTTGGCGGCATTATGTTTTCATTATGGGCTATATTTTGTAACATTAATTTTTTTGTCTGTTCCACTCTGCTAATTTTCTTCCTGCTTTAACACGCCCAGGATGAGGATGCTTTTTCACTGGTCTCCACCAGATTCAGTGTTTTCTGCTGATTTTCTGGCTTGGTTACTTTCTCCACCTGATTCAGTGTTTTCTGACTCTGCTGATTTTCTGGCTCGGTCATTTGAAGGGAAATAAAATCTATATGATTAACTTTTTCCAGCCGAGTTGTTCAAATGTGGGTAACAGGATTTCTCTCCCTTGAGGCGAGTCGCCCAAGTCCGGGTAACGGACAGACAGCAGTACACTCCGTGTTACCCACGACCACACGACGGGAACATAAAAAATTCCTACACTTTCCATGAAACGGTCGAAGGGAAATAAGCACTGTAACTAGTCTTGGGGATGTTGGAACGAGTTGTCGACCATACTTTCAGTGGCCTATTATGAACTTGGCTGACCTCAGCAGCTTTGAAACAAAGAACTGGCAAAACCGGCACGCCGCGCGCGGAAAGTGTTTCCTGTGTGAGAAGAAATCTGGGTCAGGCGAAGGGGTGGTAGCGATTTCTCGCTCAATGAAGTGCTTGAAATCGTATTACAAAGTGGATCTGGTGATGAGGGGAGTTGAGTGTTTGTTCTTTCCTGTGACACCTAACACAAGACTGTCAGTTGTTGTAGAGCTACCGTAAAAATAAATTAGAAAGTGGCCAAATCTGTGCATCAGCAGGGAATGCGCGCTGTGCACGGTGTG
The DNA here is from genome assembly GCA_018398815.1 of Conus ventricosus. NCBI lineage: Eukaryota > Metazoa > Mollusca > Gastropoda > Neogastropoda > Conidae > Conus > Conus ventricosus. Next base: position 10,153 of record JAFLJL010004651.1, read on the forward strand.
CGGCGTGCAGGAATGGCGCTGTTGTGTTGCTGTCGGCTGGATAGCGTTAAAAGTTATTAATCCCCTGATTAATGGTGTCACGACCCACCCCTGGAGGTCTGCCCTGACAGGATCGGTCTAGGTGGGAGTGAAGGGAGTGACTGACCTCACACGCTCCGCAAGAGACCACACAATAAAGATTACGATACAACACCCCATTTATTCACACCAGCAAAATAAACATTCCAACACACGCACCATGCACGATCACAATAAAGCACTCCAACGCACACAACATGCACAATCACGATCAAGCACTCCAACGCACACAACATGCACAATCACGATCAAGCACTCCAACGCATACAACATGCACAATCGCAATCAAGCACTCCCACCCCACAACATGCACGATTATAAATAAATATTTCACCAAAACGACGTACACAATCACAATTACAGCATTCCAGCACATATGACATGTACACAATTATAAAGAAATTTTTTCCAGTTTGACCCTTTCTCACACCACGGAGTGCGTCCACATCCCTGCCCTGTCAAGTCCGCAGGGAGCACCCTGTCGCACTAGGTGCTCCGAGCCGGGTTGGTTCTCGCAGGGAGTCGCCCAAAGCCGACACCCTCGACTCCCAAGCGGGCAGTGAAGAGCGTGTCCCAGGGGGGGGGGGGGGGACGTAGCTGTTACTGGAGGTCCTGGACGGGGGTCCAGGCCGGCCAGTCAAGACGGCGGGCTCTTCTAGCAGTCCCACGGTCCCGACCAAAGGCGTGGCCTCGACCAGCGCGTGGCCCATCCAGTTCGTGCCCCAGGTGAAGGCCCCCGGGAGGGGGGAGGACGTAGCTGGGAGGAGAGTCGGAGAGGAGGAAAGAAGAAGGGGAGGAAGGAAGAAGGGTAACTGGAAACCCTGCCGTCAGTACCGTTCTGACCATTGCTGTCAAGTCTTAGCCACTCGCAGATGGGCGAGGGGAAGTGTATTCAACGCACACAGTAAACCCATTGAATAAAGTCTTCTCACACGATGCAGGTAAAAGACTGCATTAAATCAACAGGTTATAAACAAATATGAATTATCTTCACCCTTCTCTCACTCACGCTTACGGTTTTTCCCTTTCCTTTGGAAATAAATCAACACAGCGACCATCGCTTAATAACTGCCGCCACATTTGCAAATAATAATTCAATGGCACAACTGTCACATTTTTATAAAACACATTTCAAAATAACACAAATCTCCAACACGCATTCGAACGACAAATCATGCGCACGCACGCTCGTGAACATAAAACTCGCTCTCCTTGCACACACAAACAGACGGTGGCCGAAGGTTTAAAAGTCCGGCGAATGTGACAGGGGCGGACGAGCGAGACCAAGCAAGTTCCAACCCTGAATCACCAGGTTCTCTCCCTTCCCCACCGACTACCGCTACCAGATACATAAACAGGAGAAAGAATTTTGGAAATAATTTAGAATGGCCAGGTTAAAGATGGAATTAACCAGAGAAAAGGTCTACACAATATTTTCTCTTACAATTCGAAAACAAAAGAAATTGCGCAAAAGCGAAGACTAAGCCGGCTAATAACGACAAATCAAAACAAACAGACCACGAAACTGATGCTTACAGTACCGTGGGTGACCCCGAAGAGGCGGGTCAAAGGACTCTCTCTACCCTCTGTCCGGGTCGAGAGGACAGAGGCGAAGATGCGGAAACAGAAGAAATGATGTCCCTCTCCTACGGGCCCGACTGCAGGAATTGAAAGTACTGACTGTACTCTCGATGATAAGGGTAAAGAACCAGGACTGGAGCAGGCGCCCCCAGAGACATCTTCCGCTCGAGTGAAGAGCTAACCTCCCTCAGCATGGCGGCCAACATGCCATGCTGCGTCACAGAGTGAGCATACTTCAAACTAAAAGAAACGAAGCACGTGCGACAGGTAAAAAGACAGGCGAGGGGCCCGATAGACAGAAAGTTCGAGAGAAAGGTACCGGCCACCCGTGAACTTGCAGGATGAATAGCACGGGCGGTGGAATTAGAGAGAGAGAGAGAGAAAGCAAACCGAAGTTGAGCTGAAACCCCACCAAGGTGCAACTGCACCCCAAGCCACCCTAAGGGACGGATACACGACAACAGCAACGACAATAAACAAATAAGTAATTCCGCCCCCCTAGGTGGGTCGAACGTCGTAGGCCTCGTGACAAACTCGTGACAAATGGCGATAACAATGTTCCAAATCTATAGTATAAATCACATCCTAGAGACTCTAAGACTTTGTTAAAACTGGATCTTGCGTTAAATCATACGTAAGATCTTGTTTAGAATCAATGGGAGCAAATCTACTGACTAGTTTAGTGTACAAACTAAGAACGTTTGCCCACGCTTTTCACCATTCTAGACCCCAGCTGCGCTTCATACCTGTTATGATACTTTAAAATGTCTTGCGGCGACATCTGTTGAATCTGTTCTATGCTGAATTCAGTTCCGAGGAACTGTTTTGTTTTTCACACCGCCGCCAAAGAATACAACCTCTCCTTTTGGGGCATAACAGCTTGGCCATCAACTTGGTCATTCATAAGTTCAGGAAGGTTTAGGCTGCTTGTAGCTGTAGTAGATCATCACTGTTCATGTTTTTTATTAATTTATAATTATTTTATTTTCTAAAAAATGAGCACCGAAAAAACTGTTGCTAACCTTGTATACCATTCTGCTGTTATGGGGTTAAGTGTAGGATACTCAATGCTTGGAAAAAGCTTGTTAAGAATTAAACCAGCAGATCTTGGCAAACTAGACTTTGAGGATTCAGCAAAAACTGATTGCTATTTTTGCAGCTCGTTTGCCACGAAAGATTTTCTAGTCAAGCAAGGAATAATTCCAGACAGTATAAATATGTAAATAAAAAATACATTTATAAAAAATGGCTTCACTCGTAATGATGATAGGCGGCGTGGGGTTAATGCGCTCGCTTTTAGGGGGAAGTAAATTTCGCATTTAGTAAACTGCGAGATGAAGGGGGAGAGAAAAGACATAACAAAACTGTGGAGCAACTAGCCGCAGACAAGATCGCTATGAAAAGCAGAGAATTGAGCAGTTAGATTTTATTAATAACACCTGAAAAAACGGGGCATGCAGCTTACACATTTAAAGATGTTGATCAAGCAATAAAACAATATTATCTTGTAACAGGCAAACCAATCGGACATTGCCCCCCCAAAAATTTCAGTGCTTTTATCAAATCAGAAAAAAAAAAGACAAGAAAGGGGGTTTTATGTCTTTGGTATGACCGTTGTTTTTTGTTGCCAAAATATTGGCTGATTTAAAAAATGAACAAAAACTTTTATTCGCCAAAGGAAGGAAAGGATAAACCCCCAATTAAAAACTAAGCCAAGCAGCGGGAGTTAGTGAAAAACAGCAAAAGGGGTTATCTAAACAACGTTTTGGGAAAATTTTATTTCCGCGCCTAGACGAATAAGAGACCACACTTGTGAATCAATCCCGAACGCACCCCCAAATTAAACCTTTCAAATTTTTACCCTTGAACATTAGACAAAAAAAGTTTTAAGTACGCATTTACAGTCATGACATAGTTCAAGATCAAAGAGGGGAAACCTTTAAAACAAAAAAGGTGCTTTGCTGTTGTTTGCATAAAACGATATCCAAACGGGGCCCCTTTAAACTTCCTTGGGATGATTCAAGTCGATGAGGAAAAATTTTTTAAAGGTCAAGTGAATAAATTTGTTTTTTAAAAACATAGAGTTACATTAGAAGGGGGCTTCCCGGGAGTTCACAATCAAGGCTTTAGTTGAAACTTTAAAAAACGTTAGCCAAAGGGGATTTTTCTCTCCCCGTACACGGAGCTGATTGAATTCTCCAACACAGAAGGGGTTAGAAACTGCCCTATTTTGGGCAATGAATAAAAAGAATTTAAGGTTAAAACCCGTCAAGCAATCAAAAAAAAAAAATGTTTTTGGAAAACCCCCCCCACAAAAACCCTTTGGTTTAAAAGAAGTACCTTTATTTCCGGGGAAGCAGAAGGGGCACTTTCTGGGCAACCGACCATTTGGGGTGTTGCCCCCATGAAATAAAAAGAATTGAAAGGCCGCCCGTGTATTTTTACGGAAACTGAGCAACAAAAAAAACCACTCCCCAAAAATTTTTTCGAAGGAAAAACTGCAGAAACCCCCACACTGTTCCCTTTAATTAAATTTTTTAAAAATATTTGGTTTAAAATGGAAACTAAAAAAGGGGGGAAAAAAAAAGGAAAAGGAAAAACCGGGGAAATTTTTAGGGGAATTTTAGGGGAATTTTTGGAAAATTTTTCATAATATCACTAAACATGAAAAAAATTAAAAAAAAAAAGGAAAAAAAAAAAAAATTTAAAAAAAATTGAAGCAATAAGAAAAAAAAAAATTTTAAAAAAAAGGGGGGGCCCCCCCCCCCCCCCCCCCCCCCCCCCCCCCCCCCCCCCCCCCCCCCCCCCCCCCACCCCCCCCCCCCCCCCCCCCCTTTTTTTTTTCCCCCCCCCCCCCCCCCCCCCCCCCCCCCCCCCCCCCCCCCCCCCCCCCCCCCCCCCCCCCCCCCCCCCCCCCCCCCCCCCCCCCCCCTGTTTTCCCCCGGGAAAGTAAAATTTTTTTACCCCCCCCCAAATTTGTTTTCCGATTTTTTCCCCTTTTTTAAAATTTTTTAAATTTGTAAAAGGTTTTTTTTGGTATGGAGGGGCAATTCCCCATGTCCTTTTTAGGTTTTTGCTTTAAAACTTCAGAAAATCTCAAAAAATTTTCTGGTTTAAAACCGGGCAACCTTAAATGTCATTAAAAAAATTCCCCACTTTTTTAAAACCCCCTTTATTTAAAAAAACAATTTAAACGGGTTTCCCCAATTTGCTTTTTTTTTTTTTTCTTTTTAAAAACTATATGAAATTTTTTAATCCAAAAATTGTTTTGAAGTCGCTTAATTTTGGCCTTGGGGCTAAAGTTTTCCTTTTTTTGTTTTCCAAAAAGTTTGTTTCCCTTTTAAAAAAACTTTTTTACATTTGGAATTCTGAATTTGGTTTTTTTTATGGTTTTGGAAAATTTGCGTTTGGTGAACGCTTAACTTCCCGGTTTTAAAAATTTAAAACGGTTTGAAAAATTTTTTTTCCCCCAAAAGGGGAAAAGTTTGGTTTTTTTGGTCCTCTTTTTTCCTGTTTATGGGGG
>JAFLJL010004652.1:0-15418 GCA_018398815.1 Conus ventricosus
ATACTAGGTATACAACACATGGACAGACCCGTGTGAACGCGACAACCATTCGGATGCATTTGTTAGTAATCATAAAGGGGCCACCTCAACTGTAAACAGCAATCCTGGTACAGTAAATCATAGGGTGTCGCAAGTGTCACATATGTCACTACACAAACAATGCGCAGGTACTTAACATTTGTTTTTCATCTAAACGTGTGTTTGTCACTCGAACGTTAACACGAATATCAGAGTCAAAAAGAAGTAAAATCATTATTTACACCCTAAGTGGTGTCGGTCACACAGTCTCATCCTCAAAAGGCCGAACCACGGGTGCGGAAGTCGCCGGTCGCCACGTGGTCACAAACGCAGACAAAGGCACATCATCATCTTCCACTTTCTTCACCTCTTCTCCCGCTCCTCCTCCCTACATCCACACTTTCATTAACTCCTCTCTTTCATATCTCTCTACTTCTTGTAATATATCATCCAACTCCTCTTCGTATAATCCAAAAAATCGCCGCGTAGAAGCGCTAGCAGACGCCATTTTCAGAAACAAGGCGATGCCGTCTGCATCAACGGAATGCGTCAGTTCACGACCCTTTTCTTTGTGAATGAATCCTTTCCCACACCCCATACACGCTAAATTCATTGACCCTGTCAGGATGCCCATTTATTTTTAGCCAGCCTTGACTTAAAACAGCTCGCAGTGTGAGGGAAAGTAACGTGGTACGCGCGGCCGGTTGCGGCCGTAACGACACCACGGAGATAACCAGAGCGCCGGATACGGGCGAAACAATGCAAGAGGGTAAGGTACTAAAGGACACCCCGTGTGACCGCGTCACCAGGGTCAACACGTGCTACAGCACTAGCTGTGCATTGTTACAGACGTGCTATTACAGACCATAATGAACACTGCTGACTGGTCGAGGCGGGACACACCCCTAAGGCATTACATGCGTATCCTACCACGTGAGTCAGTGGCTCGTGCGGAATTTCTCGCGAAACAAGACACAGTGCTACTCTCTTAAGCCTCGGGATACTGCCAGGAATGTGACCTTGTGTGACCTGCTTAGCGGCAGCCAAAATTTGAATTGCAAATTGCATATTTCTGTTTAAGATTTTTAGATAGAACTTTAAAGCAAAAGGAAATTTTCATTCTAAAATTACGTTTAATCTAACATACTTACCGTGGCTCACTAATGCAATAAGCGGCAGCAATTTGCTATCCCTGCCTCGTATACAATAAAGTCCGTACGGACAACAAAACCCCTGAAAGGGCCTCGTGCCTCGCGCATGCTCAGAACAGTCCTCTTTCGAGGTATATTAAAACCTGACTGAGAACTCCTGATGGAACCAGGAAGGCGGGAGGTAGGGAGGGTCTCTGCGTGAGCCACGGTAAGTATGTTAGATTAAACGTAATTTTAGAATGAAAATTTCCTTTTAATTACACATACTATACCGTGGCTCACTAATGCAGAGTCGCACTACCTGGAAGGAGGGCTCACCTGGTTACCGCCTGGAGGAGCAAGAAGGCCGGATCGTGTGGCGGAGATGGAATGTTGCGCCACCACAGCTGATGCGATGCCCCTAGACCCATCATCACGCAGACGGGAAACGCGCAGCAGGTAGAACTGGATGAAGGTGCCAGGGGACCGCCAATATGCGGCATCCAACACACCCTGAATGCTGGCATTATGAGCTACTGCCAGCGAAGACGCCCATGCCCTAATCTCATGAGGTCTAGGTGAGAAAACAGCCAAATCCCCTTCAGGTCTCGCGTACGCAGCTTTAATGACTTCTCTCAGCCATCGAGAGATTGAAGAGCGCCTGATGTCCTCCTTATAACCTTCGTTGTAAGAGAGAAACAGGTGGCGCTGCTTGGAACGAGAAGATTTCGTGCGTTTCCTATACTCCCGCAAAGCGCGAACCGACAGAGAGTGCGTCTTCGTCGTCCGAGGCGAGAATAGAAGTGAGAGGAAGAATGGAGATGGTCGGGAAGAAGAACCTGGCAACTGGTTTTCGCTAAAAAGTCTGGAGGAGGCGAAGAGAATCGAGCCATCCGGTTCGGAAGCGACGTCTCCAGGCAGGCCACTAAGGGCGTGGACCTCACAGCAGCGCCTCCCCGAGGCCAGGGAAACGAGAAAGGCTGTTTTGAAGGAAAGGAATTTCAGAGAACACTCCCGGATGGGCTCGTAAGGGGGAAGCCTGAGGGAGGAGAGGACTAAGAAAAGATCCCACGCCAGGACACGGCGGGGGCATCGGGCCTCCTGTAGGGCCGCTCCACTGACCAGATCCCGCAGAAGAGGTCGTCCCGAAGGAGGGGCCCCCTAACTGGCGGATAGTGGTGGAAATAGCCGCCCTGTGAACCTTAACAGAGGAGGCTGAAAGATTTCTCTCCGAATGACAGAAAGGCTAGGTAGTTCGCCAATTGGCATTGAGAAGGAGAATGAGGTGATACCGCGTGGCTGGAGCACCAAGATAGCCAGCCATTCCAGTGGACACTATAGACACTTTGGGTGCCTGCCCTGTGGGCATGTTCCACAAGGCCGATTACCGCTGGGAGGCGCCTCGTGCAGACAGCGCGTCCCGCACAGTAGCCAGGCGTGAAGATGCAGCACGTTTGGATGCCGTGTGGAATGCCTGACCGCGGCTGGAGCAGGGACCTTGCCTTTAAGGCGAGCGGTATCGGGGGCACGTGCGACAGGATGTAACAGTTTCCGGAAACCACGCTTGGGCCGGCCAGCGTGGAGCCACCAGAATAAGCGTGGCTGCATCTTCCCTGTTCCTTGCGGAGAACCTTTCCCAGAATGGGACGGGGGAAAGGCATAGCCCGTCAGGCCGGACCAAGGGATGGACAGGCGTCCACGGCCCACGCTGCCGGATCCGGAACTGGGGAGACATACAGCTGGAGACGGTGGTTGAACCGGGTGGCGAACAGTCCACCTGTGGTTTGAACCATACAGTCCAGAGAGGTTCTAGATCGAGTGGACGAGAGTCCATTCTGAGGGAAGAACCATGTGCGACCTGCTGAGGGAGTCCGCGAGAATGTTGATCTTCCCAGGAACATGCTTGGCCGTAGAACCGGATTGAATGTGTCTCGCACCAAAGAAGCAGCTGTTCCGACCTCAGGGACAGGGAGTGAGAACGCGCCCCCCCCCCCCCCCCCTGCTTGTTGATATAACACGCCACCGTCGTGTTGTCGGTGTTGAGGAGGAATGTGTTTTCCTTTCAGGAAGGGAAGAAACTCCTTAGAGGGCTTGGAAGACGGCTTCCAGCTCCAGCCGATTGATATGCCAGACCCCATCTCCGGGGACCATTGCCCGGAGGCCGTCAGAGAGCTGACGTGGGCACCCCACCCGGACTGGGACGCGTCCGTGAACAGGTCCTCCTGTGGAGGAGGGGGAGAGATGGGGACTCCCCTGAGCTAGCCAGGACTGGGAGTGCCATTGTACCACCGATGACTGGAACCACTGCCCGAGTAGGGATCGGAAGGTCCCACGACTGCAGTGCCGAGACCAACGCTTGCGAAAAGGCGTTGAAAACGGCATTTGTGCAGACGTCCGAGGGGCACTAAGGGGGCCAAGGACTCCATCAGACCCAGAAGAGAGGCCAGCTTTCTGGCTGGCGCCTGATCCAAGGAAAGGAGGTGGGCCAAGAGGTGCTGGAGGCGAACACAGGCGCTGGCGGGTCGGAGAGACCAGCCAGTCGGGGTGTGTGGAAGGACATGCCCAGAAACTGAAACTGTTGCGACGGGGTGAGATCGGACTTCTCCTCGTTGCGAACGAATCCCGCTGCTGACCAGAGGCTTAAAACCTGTAGGGCTTGCTGGGAGCACAGAGTGCTGGATGAGGCAAGAGAAGCCAATCGTCTAGATAGGCCTTCAAACGAATTCCTTTCCTCCCGAACGTGCAAGCAAAGTTCCCGAGCCACCTCGTGAAAACCCAGGGGGCCGGGGCTAGTCCAAAGGGAAGAGCCCTGACTGAAAAACACGGCCTCTCCACGCGAAGCGGAGGTACTTCCTGTCCCTTGGGTGGGTCAAGAGGTGGAAGTATGCATCCTTCAAGTCGATGGATACCGCCCAGTCGCCGGGATGCATGGCATCGCGGACTGAATGGGGTTTCCATCCGAAAACGGAGGACGATAAGAAACCTGTTCAAGGGCGAAAGATCCAGAACCGGTCTCCATCCCCGGAAGCTTTGGGGACCACAAAAATGCGGCCATAAAATCCCGGAGAGAATGGAAGAGAACTTCCTCTGTGGCTCCCTTGGCTAACAGCGAAAGGACCTCCTGGTCTAAGGCCTGAGAGGCAGCCAGATCCCGAGGAGGAGCGAAAGGGGGAGGGAAGGCGTGAGAGGAGCCTTCACTGCACCCCAAGGAAGACGAAACCCCGACCTGACACCCGCAGAGCCCAAGGGCTTGCGGGAAGCCGCTCCCAGGCACTGAGGTGCCTGGACAGACTGCCCACAGACTGCCCTGGTGTGAAGTACCCAGGTCGGGGGCGAGTCATTGGGGGTGGGCCGTCGGAGGCGTGGGAGCTTTCGGACCCGCGCGCGAGTCGGAGCCGACCCCTGCTTGGTTGCCTGCCTCTGGTCCCCCGGGGTCCAAATGACCGTCGTCCCTTGGGTTGAGAAGGACCCGGTGACGAGAAAGGCGCTGGCGCCTTGCGTTTTGAACCAGGGCGTGGGGATGGGGGCCTGACTGAAAGGCGAGGTCACGCCTAATCTCGGCCTGGCTCTTGATGTGGCCTGCACGATGATCCCGAACAGAGACCCTGACTTGACAGGCAGGCTCTGAGGGAAGCGCGGGCAGATGGAGAACAGGTCACAGAAGATGCCAATAGGACCGCATCTCTCCTAGCCAGAACTGAGTTCAGATGGAGCCTAGTGAAGGCCCCAGCCGAAATACTTAAGCCCTTCAGCCATTGACTGGATACAGGCTACCACAGCAGTTGGGTCCGCGGACTGGCGGATGGCGAAGGAACCAGAATCAGGATCCCTAAGGGCAGACACTAGTCCCCCTAGAAAGGAGACCATAACAGATATGGCCTCCAAACCCCTCCGCGCAGACTCTTCCCACTCCGCAAGGCAGCGCTCTGAGAGGGACACGTGCCTAAGTGTGCGATTTTGACCTCTCCTGGACCAGTAGGAGGTCCTCCTGGGAGAGGGGAAGAGTGGCTTCGGGGATAGTGTCATTTGCCAAGGCCTCTTGGCAAATGGAAGACTCCTCTGGTCTAAGGAATTCCCGCACGCCACACGCGGAAGGAAAATCAGGGACCGAACCAGGTACGGGGTCCTGCGCCTCCGTGCCCCTGACTCGTATTTGGGCCCTCCTCATGCAGTCGGCCACCATAACTGACTCCTTTAGGAGCGAGGAGGGCCTAGCCGCCGATGGGCGAGATCCCAGGGCAAGTTCCGCTGCCGAAGGGCAGGGGGCCCTGGCCTCCTGAGAGTTGACAACGCCCCCGAACCAGGGAAGCCAGCACAGCCACCGAGTCTTGGAAAGAAAAGAACCGGGTGACCGGTCCTCATCCTCTGACTCAGAGTCCGCCAGGTCGGACCCACAGACCGATGGAGTGGCCGCCCCCGGCGAAGCGGAGCGCGGCGAGGGCCCTGAGTGGCCTGGGATGGCTGGTTCCCCAGACATCCCGGGGGAGGGGTCAGACCCCGGAAGGCAGAGGGAGCCTGGGAGGCAGATGCCTGCACTGGTGGAGGCTGGGCATAAAACCCGGCCACCAGGGAAACCCCGGAGCAGGGGGCTGAGGAAAGCCCATGTTCGGGGGATATTGCCATTGGGCCCATGGCGCCCAAGGCAAAGGGCCCGACCCCATGAATAGGGGGGGCTGATAATGTGGCTGCTGGCCCAACCCTGAAAGTGGGGGGCCGAATGCGCCGGTCCCCTGAGGGGTGCTCGGGAGAGAGGGCGACACCCCGGTGGACTGCCCAACAGCAGAGGCAGACACATGAGGCGGGGAAGGGAAACAACCGGGGGCGAACTAGATTCGAGCCCTTGAGCAGGAGTTGCTATCCCTTGGATCGCCTACCGGGCGAGGGGGGGGTGACGCATAGATCCCCCTCATTGCCCGGCGCCTCCGTAGAGGCCCGTACACCTTCGATTCTGCCATGGGAATCGAACTGTGAGCAGTAGAACACTGAACACGGGGTGTACTAACGGGTGCGACAGAACCGAGGCTGAGTCGCTCGCCGTTATGGGGCAAAGGGGCGAGATCAACAGAACCAAGCTGAGCTGATCACCGCCACAAAATGAGGGTTGCGAGAAAGAGCTCGCTGTGACGGGATCGCAGAACCGAAGCTGAGCCGATCACCGTCACGAATTGAGGGTTGCGAGAAGAGCTCGCTGTCACGACAACAGAACCGAAGCTGAGTTGAGGTGAACCCTCGGAGAAAGTGACGCTGAAGGGAGAGGAGGAATTGGCGGGGCTATAGACAAAGCGCCAGCCGGCGAGATGTGGGAATCGAGAGACGAAACCTCTTAATTCTCGCCTTACCACCCAATCGCTTCACATACGTTTCTCCCTTAAGTGAAAACATAAGCAAGGACACCAACGAACAGCAACAACAATCGATCGATTGCAAGAAAAGTCAAAAATACTTAGCCGTTCATGTACACGCGGCTTAAACGGGAAAATGGCTGCCGAGAAAAGAGGACTGTTCTGAGCATGCGCGAGGCACGAGGCCCTTTCAGGGGTTTTGTTGTCCGTACGGACTTTAATTGTATACGAGGCAGGGATAGCAAATTGCTGCCGCTTATTGCATTAGTGAGCCACGGTATAGTATGTGTAATTAAAACAAAGTAAAAAAAATTACTGCTCTATCTTTATTAGTTTTAGAGATATTGACATTTTAATATAGCACAGCCCAGATGTGGCCCTTTGCGGTCGCTGGCTAATAAGCAACATTATCTATCTATTTAATATTGCATTTGCCGAAACGTTCGCATGTAGTAGTGTGACATGGCATCTTTGAAGCCTCCCAGCAAGAACACCATGCATGTGAGACATAAGATATTATGCATTGGAGTGTGTGTACCATATACTCTTAGCACACAAATTTACAGGGCTGTCCAAAACAAATTGCCTCTTTTGCTTGTGGTCAAAATGGCACTTCATGCAATTACCGGAAACGTCAAATCGGCACGAGATGCCATGTTTGGGACCTACAGATTTAGAAAATGACCTCAAATAGTAATGTCTTTAGATTTTTTGAGTTACCAGTTTGCATAGACTTAGCCTAATTTTTTTTTCAGCTCAATGGGTCTGTAAAACGTTCCATCTAATGAGGTGTAAAATATGCTTAGAAAGGCCAAAATGTACAGTGGCAAATAGTCCGTAGATCGACAAAATTAGAAAAAATGGACATAATTCCTGAACAATACAGATTTTCACTTCAAACTTGGTGGTTGTGTTCTAAATGGTATCTTTTGTCTTGTAAGTGTTAAATGACAGAAATCAAGCAAAAATACCATGCATTATCCATTTTAAATGATGCTTAGGGGACCTAAAATCCACAGACGCAACAGGAAAATTGCAATGTTTTCCAAACCAACTTGTCATATCCCTCTCAAATTTTAACCAGATATCTAAAATGGTGGTATGCATAACTTAAACTACTGAAAGTCTTCACAGACAAACTTTTTGCTTATTTAGATTGTCTTAATAATCTACTAACAATACTAGTGTAAAGATCTCAAACCCAAAATCATTATTTTTGAAAATGATGTCAACAGGTTCACTGATAGCTGAACTCACTGAAAAGAACATTCTTCACAAGTCCTACCTTTCAAATAACACCTTAGGTCACTTACAACAGATATTTCTTGAAAGAAGCTAATCACAGATGATTTTCAAACAGGAAACGTTTGAATGCGTCATATCTCTGGCGTAGATCATTTGGCCAGTCCACAACAGAAGACCTCCCAGATGAAGAAGATGGGGCCAGGGTGAGGTTGGAGGCAAACACCACTAAGGAGTTGATTGGATACACATCAGAGGGTTCTAGTGGGGATAAGTTTTGTTCCAGACTCTTTTCCAGACAAAATGCCTGAGGCTGCAAAAGAAAGTCTTTCAATTTCTGCTGACTGCCTGGGTCTGGAAGCACTTTTCAACAGACTGTCATAGGTTTCCTGGTTTTGGCCAATTTTGTGTTGAGCTGTTTGTCAGAGAGCCCTGCAATGTTTAACCCTAATCATGTGGAACCACCTAAGAGTGTAAGACAGGCCTTCTTCTTTCTGGAAGATCAGCAGATCAACCAGCAACCCATTTGTCACTGACACCTCACACAGCTGGGACTGGTCAAAGGTATCTGGTGAAAGGAGATGGTGTCGCTTGATTCCTTTTTTTCTGCAAGAAGTGACCAATATTTCTACTTTCCAGTTCGAACCTGACATCCGTCTCTAAAATCTCTGAAGATCACCATCACAGGATAACGTTGAAACGCCTCTGATTGCATGGTTGACCTCTGTTTTCAGTGTAGTGTGTGCAAAAAGTTTTCATCACACACTTTGTCAACAAGGCGGAAATCTCATCCCAGCTCTTCTCACAGGTCCGTCTCAAACAGTCCAGTTGAAGAAGCAGCTTGTTGTGGCAAATGACTGCTTGGTCAGGCCTACTTTTCTCCCCCTTCCTTCTGCTGTGAGGTACTGCTTCATGCGATGAAACTGGTCATCTTCAAGGAAAGAAAGGAAAATTTTAAGCATTTGACTTCCATTGTTTTTTGCATGCTTCTCAGATGCGTGCACCTGTGTCAGTGTGGGGGAAAAAGACAGGAGAAGAGGAAGAGGTGTTTGTCACCGTATCTCAGAGCTTCAATGTGTGTGTGTGTGTGTGCGCACCGCACACACCTATATCATGTGATTGTGAGTGTGTTTTCAAGACATCACAGACATTTGCAATATAACCTTTTACAATGAAGTGATGAGATTTACTGGAAAATAATCTAAGTGAGCATATTTTAACAAGGAACATTTCTTTAGTACTTTTCTCCACCATACATTTATATAACTAGAAAGCTCAAAGTGCTGAAGTACCTTAACAATAGCAACAAGAAAGCAAACTAAACACTCATCACTCACACACACAATCGAATCAGTATTTATTTTAAATGCAGTCTTTCATAAAATGTATGTTCTTTTCGTGACTGTGTTGTATAAGGGGGACGGGAGAGAGAGAGAGAGATTAAAAACGGAATGATGTGGTGGGCTCATACACGCGAGAAAATCCAACAAGTACTACTGCCCCTTCTTCAATACCATTACAAAATACACATACAATGACAGAAATCAACAGATCATTGCATGAAAACACAAAAATAATAAACGATCACTATGCGCATTAACTTCGAAGAAAAACGCACGAACACGGCCGCGCAAGATCGACCAGATCGTTTGTTACTTGTGACCAAAAGTCATTCCAACTTCCGGTAATCGATACTGTCAAATAATTTATAAAATATGCCCCAAACTTTTATTATATAAAAATAAAACATACGATTCGACAATGTCAATCTTGAAATTATATTTAGTTAATGTTTAGGTAAAATGAGCCTTCCGATAAAATTAAATCAACTTCGACAGGAAGACAACAAGAGTACAGAACATGTATTTCCTAACACTTAAACTGATCACTTCTAATTCAAAACTAACCATAATCTGGTCATTCTCAACCGATCATTTCTTTGAAAGATGTGCTTAAATAATCGATCTGCCATAATCACAAATAAAACTTACCATAGAGATCCTGGACACGGACGTCCCATTCATTTGAAACGATGTGTCGGTCCGACGCACTTGCCATGTAGGTCGCCATTCCGATTGTATTGTTGTGCCTCGCGACGTTCCGCACACTCGCTTTTCCCGGCTTGCGATGGTGGCTATGGCACGGATAGAGCTAATTTGCATACCGCTGTGTAGGACTTGAAATCCTCTTTCCAGCGCACCCTAAGATGATATATCTTTATTCAGTATTTCTTGGAGATAAAGTAGATTGAAATTTACCCAATTTTTCAACTCGTTTTCTCAAATTAATACTGGACTTAAATATTTTGAAACTTGTACTGTTTTAAAGAGGAATCTTCGATCTTTAATTATGAAACTATCACTCTGTCCAGCATGTGTAAAGCGAGTCGAGATTTTCCAACACGTACCAACTTCGGGTTCGGCGGGACGTCGGCAATTTCGCTGACAGCGAAGCTGACTTTTTTTCCAGGGGGTATTTTTCATTTAGATTTTCTCTCTCTCACGCATTCATGACAAAAATGAAAATACATGAGAATAAAAGTAGATAAATAAAGGTTTATTCAGAATCAAAAAGCATCGTTATAGATACAGTATTACACCAGTACTGCCTGATTGAAGTTGGCCTATTTTACACCTAAAATCACCCTTTCCCTCCGCTGCTGACAGGGGCGTGGCCTTGTACATGTATATGGAACTATGTACAGTACAGACAGTCCATAATGCTTTCAGGATAGGGAAAAGAATTGTCAGTGACATATTCATGTGCTCATCTGTGCATGTAAAAAAAATAGGCCACTGTATCCAAAACAAATAAATAAATCTGCCAGTCTGAAAGCATATTGGGTGAAATAATTCAGAAGATATGAGGGTCCAAACATGACCCTCTTGCCAAACGTGAAAAACGCCTTGAAATTTTGCATGTGTATCACTTAATGTTTTTAAAAAAATGCAAAAACATCCATATTTTTACAAGTTCAAAAAATGGCTGGACTTAACTTATTGGACATATTTTATGTCATATCTAAGATGCTGTACTTAATAATTGTCTCCAGATCAGAGACATGTCAGAGATACTGTAATCCATGATGTCTTCAGATCAGAGACATATGTGAGAGATATTGTTATCTAGATTGTCTTCAGATCAGAGATATTGTTATCTATGATTGTCTTCAGATCAGAGATATTGTTATCTATGATTGTCTTCAGATCAGAGATATTGTTATCTATGATTGTCTTCAGATCAGAGACATATGTGAGAGATGTTGTTATCTATGATTGTCTTCAGATCAGAGATATTGTTATCTATGATTGTCTTCAGATCAGAGACATATGTCAGAGATATTGTTGGTTGCTCAGTTTGGGATCCTTACCATCTAAAGGACATTGATAACCTCGAAAAGATTCAAAGAGAGCAGCACGGTTCGTAACAGGAACCACATCAGAGAAAAGGGAATACTAGGAAGAACATGAGGAAATTAGAATGGAAACCCTTAGAAGAGAGAAGAGCTTTTATAAACTTAACACCTTTTTCAAAGGCAGAGCTAAAGTAATTGATATTCCAATGGAACAACTAGTATTGAATAAAAGTAGCACCAGGAGTGGCGGTCAATGTTATACCATACCTGCATCAAATATTGACAACCACTTACATTCTTTTTATCCCAGTTCTGTACGGCTGTGGAACTCACTGCCGGGTGCCATCAAGATCGCCACAAGTGCAATCTCATTCAAGGGACAAATTGATTCGACAGTTTTGAATCTGCATATTGATGATTTTCTATTTTATTTCCCCAGATATTTTATTATCACCTGGGCCTGAAATTGGCCATTGCTTTATAAATCGAGTGCGACCCCTTGTTGCCAAATTTGCTCCAGGGGCCAACAGTCAGAGTCGCACTGTTTATGTTATTTTATTTTATTTTTAATATGCGCGCTGGTGACCTACTCGTTTTTGAGTGAACCAGTATTTTAGGAAGAAGAAGAAGATCTATGATTGTCTTCAGATCAGAGATATTGTTATCTATGATTGTCTTCAGATCAGAGACATATGTCAGAGATATCGTTATCTATGATTCTCTTCAGATCAGAGACATATGTCAGCGATACTGTAATCTATGATTATCTTCAGATCAGAGACATATGTCAGCGATACTGTAATCTATGATTGCTTCAGATCAGAGACATATGTCAGCGATACTGTAATCTATGATTGTCTTCAGATCAGAGACATATGTCAGCGATACTGTAATCTATGATTGTCTACAGATCAGAGACAATTATGTCAGCGATACAGTAATCTATGATTGTCTTCAGATCAGAGACATATGTCAGCGATACTGTAATCTATGATTGTCTTCAGACCAGAGACATATGTCAGCGACATGTTATCTATGATTGTCTACAGATCAGAGACATATGTCAGCGATACTGTAAATCTATGATTGTCTTCAGATCAGAGACATATGTCAGCGATACTGTAATCTATGAATGTCTTCAGATCAGAGACATATGTCAGCGATACTGTAATCTATGATTGTCTTCAGATCAGAGACATATGTCAGAATCCTGTAATCTATGATTGTCTTCAGATCAGAGACATATGTCAGAGATCCTGTAATCTATGATTGTCTTCAGATCAGAGACATATGTCAGCGATACTGTATCCATGATTGTCTTCAGATCAGAGATATATATATCTCTGATCTAAGACAATCATAGATAACAACATCTCTCACATCTCTCACATATTGTCTCTGATCTGAAGACAATCATAGATTACAGTATCGCTGACATATGTCTCTGATCTGATGGTTCCCTCAGGCTGCTAGTGAAGGTTTCTCATATTTATAATATATTCCCCCCATTTTTTTTCATCTTTAATTTTTTTTTTTTTTTTTTTTTTTGTGTTAAATTCAAATCTTTGCCAAGTCATTACTATAATGACTGAAGAATTTTAAACCTGCACTTTGTTTCTCCCACTATTTAATTGTTCAGCAGTATAATGTTTGGTCAACATGGGAGATTGCATCTCTTAGGAGATCCAAGAAAAGGGTTGTTCCGTAAAATTTCTTAGCCACTTACAATGCTTGGGTTATTGAACAGCAGAGCTGACCATTCACACTGTTCCATATCTTTTGATCTCCCTTGCATCCTTGAATGGATCCCAAGCATGGGCCCTCAAAGATTGTCCCCTACATTTTATACTGTTTGCATAATCTTTTAGTTTTTTAAGCACCTTTTTTTCCTCTCCAAAATTTTCCTTTTGTTCCATTTTGCTACCCTTTCGCTGGCTGCTTTGGGGTGCTGTTGGATTCTTTTTTGAACCCTTGGTGATGAGAAACACCACAGAATTATGGACTTGGTGTGTCTCTATTTGACACCAAGAGCACAACACAATCAGCCGTGCTCCCTGATGAGTCCGATCCAGGGGACGAAAGGCCTAGGAGCAGGCAATACAAATAGATCTGCCTTCGAAGGGAAGTACGATGGTTCCCTCAGGCTGCTAGTAAAGGGGTTTTCTCATATTTATAATAAAATTCCCCCCATTTTTTTTCATCTTTAATTTTTTTTTTTTTTTTTTTTGTGTTAAATTCAAATCTTTGCCAAGTCATTACTAAAATGACTGAAGAATTGTTAACCTGCACTTGTTTTCTCCCACAATTAATTGTTCAGCAGTATAAAGTTTGGTCAATCAGTGGGAGATTGCATCTCTTAGGAGATCCAAGTAAAGGTTGTTCCGTAAAATTTCTAGCCACTTAAAAATGCTTGGGTTTTTGAACAGCAGAGCTGACCACTCACTGTGACTTTTTCCATATCTTTTGATCTCCCTTGCATCCTTGAATGGATCCTCAAGCATAGCTCAAAGATTGTCCCCTACATTTATACTGTTCATAATGCTTTTAGTTTTTAAGCACTTTTTTCCTCTCCACATTTTCCTTTTGTTCCCTTTTGGGTACCCTTTGCTGGCTGCTTTGGGGTGCTGTTGATTCTTTTTTGAACCCTTGGTGATGAGAACACCACAGAATATGGACTTTGGTGTGCTCTATTTGACACCAAGAGCACAGCACAATCAGCCGTGTCTCCCTGATGGTCCGATCCCGCGGCGAAAGGCCTAGGAGCAGGCAAAAATAGATCGCCTTCGAAGGGAAGTAAAGATGGTTCCTCAGGTGCTAGTGAAGGGTTTCTCATATTTATAATATTCCCCCATTTTTTTCATCTTTAATTTTTTTTTTTTTTTTGTTTTGTTAAATTCAAATCTTTGCAATCATTCTATAAGACTGAAGAATTGTATAACCTGCATTGTTTTTCCACTATTTAATTGTCAGCAGTATAATGTTTGGTTCCCAAACAGTGGAGATGCATCCTCTTGGAGATCAAGTAAAGGTTTTTCCGTACAATTTTTAGCCACTTTTCAATGCTTGGTTATTTAACCGAGCTGAAACCAATCCACTGTTCCCTATCTTTTGATCCCTTGTCCATGAATTTGGAAACTCAGCATAGTCAAAGATTGTCCCCTACATTTATACGTTTGCATAATGCTTAGTTTTAACAACTTTTTCCCTTCCCAAATTTTCCTTTGTTCATTTTGCTACCTTCGCTGGCTGCTTGGGGTGCTGTTGGATTTTTTTTGAATTTGGGGATGAAACACCCCAAATTAGACTTTGGTAAGGGTTTTATTTGCAACCAAGAGCACAGACACAATCAGCCTTGTCCCCTGAATGAGTCGATCCAGCGACGAAAGGCTAGGACAGGCAATACAAAAGAATCTGCCTTCGAAGGGAAGTACGATGGTTCCCTCAGGCTGCTAGTGAAGGGTTCTCAAATTTATTTAAAATTTTTCCCCCCATTTTTTTTCAAACTTAAATTTTTTATTTTTTTTTTTTTTTTTTGTGTTAAATTCAAACTTTGCCAAATTTATTACTATATGAAAGAAGAATGTTAACTGCACTTTTTCTCCCACTATTTTAAATTTTTTCAAGTTAATGTTTGTCATCAGTGGAGATTGCATCACTTAGGGGATCAAGTAAAAAGGGTTTTTCCCCTTTCAATTTCTAGCCACTTACAATGCTTGGGTATTGAACAGCAGAGCTGACCCCTACCTGTTCCTATCTTTTGATCTCCCTTCATCCTTGGAAAGGCCCCCAACATAGGGCCCAAAGATTGCCCTACATTTTATACTGTTTGCATAATGCTTTATTTTTAAGCACTTTTTTCCTCTCCCCACCCCGGCGAAAGAACTTCTAGAAGTTACAAAAAATTTTAGAATGTTCCATGCCTTTGTGGAAGTTTTTGTAATTTTTAGAGGGGGAATATCCCATTTTTTTTTGGGCTGGAAAATTTTTTTTCAGTTGTGGAAAATTCTATAACATGCACTTTTTCGAACTTTTGTTCCATAAACCCTTCAGAAATAAAACGAATTCGTACAACATAAAAACTGTATAAAACAACTTAACTTTATAAAAAATATATTTAAACTTATTTTAGACATGATTCTAGAATTTTTTTTTTTTTAAAAAAAAATTTTTGGAAAACTTTCCCTTAATTTTTTAAAAAAAACTTTTTAAAAAATCCATTTTAAAAAAATGTTTTCCAAAAAAAAAAGGTTTCTTTTTTAAAAAGGGTTTTTTTTTTTTTTTGTTCCGGAAATTTAAAACCCCCCCCCAATAGCTTTTTTTGGGAAGACCCT